>VZRR01005161.1:57787-80301 GCA_013398015.1 Oreocharis arfaki | reverse complement strand
AGAAAATACTTTTCCCTGTTTCTTTTGCGCTCTGAGATCCCGGTTAACGAACCATCACGATTCCCGCTTGTGTGAGCGGATCGCGACAACTGTATGCAGTGCTCCAGGTAGAGTCTCATAAGGCCAGAGGAGCAGAATTCCCTCCTTCAACATGCTGCCTACACTCCTTTGGATGCAGCCCAGAATTCCATTGATTTTCTGGGCTGCAAGCGCACACTGATGGCTCATGTTGGGTTTTCATCAACCATCACCTCCAAGTCCTTCTCCATAGGGATGCTCTCAATCACTTCTCTGCCCAGCTGGTAGGTGTGTCTGGGATTGTCCCAACCCAGGTGAAGGACCTTGCACTTTGCTTTGTTGAACTCCATGAAGTTTGCATTCACCCACCTCTCAAGCCTGTCCAGGCTCCTAGTCAGTAAAAGTCTTTGCTTCCTTGCTCTTGCAATAGAAGGATTTGAATATGAAGTGCTTAAATAGCATCAGTTACACCAGCATTGTTTTTGGCATTTGACCTAAATTTGTTTGGTAGTGTTCTGTTTAAACTTTCATGTGCCAGAATAACAATGAAAAATGAAAACATCGGTTTTCACTTTGAGATTAAGGGAGAAACTCTTTCCCCTGTCAGCAAAGAATATTTGCAGGACTAGAAGGCAAATCTAGAGAATGCAGTGAGTTTATTTTCTTTTATAAATCTCTGTGTAGAGGGTGCAGTGCCTCAGAGAGAGAGTGGAAGTTAGAAAGATGCGTAGACAACTGCTGCTGGAGCTTTGGTTTGTAATCACTGCAGAGCTGGGCAGAGAGAGGAAAAAAAGAAGACTCCTCCCTGCTGGAAAACCATCTCAGATAAAACTGTTGGAAGAAAATGTGAAGCTTCAGGAGTCCTGTTCAGATCTTCACTGTTCATTAATGACTGCGACATGCAGTCTCACCCCTCATTAGTTTGGTACTAATGGATACTGGCATCGATGACTCTGCTGAACATGGACTCCCCTGGTGTCATCTCAACCCTACATCACAACATGCCCACCAAAGTTCCTTCTCACTGGGAGCCAGTGTGCTGCAGATGGCATGATAAAAAGTTGTTTTTCAGTTTGCTGGACTACCAGGTCTGTTGAACTCCATGAAGTTTGCATTCAAAAATGGAAGAAAAAAAAATTGGAAGAAAATTTGTGCTGTTCCAGGCTTTAGCTGCTGGTGTCAGAGACGGAGTAGAGAGAAAAGTCCTTTTGCACGGCCTCCTGCCACCCACTGTGAAGTGGGACCCCAGTTTAGGAACAACTGGCTTTGCCTGGATATTGCGGGTTTAAGTAGCTGAGATGAAGCCTCTTCCAAATGCGCTTTCCCTTTGGCATTTGCTCACTGACAAAATTCATGAAAATTCCTGGGGTAAAGCCCAGCACAGGCTTGTAAAACCTCTTTACAGAGAAACATGATGACTTCTGACACGGTGGTAGAGCGTGACAGGGGTACGGAAGCACCGCCATGTCACCCCAGAAAGAGTCCCTACGATCGCTCCTGGGTTCTGCCTCTAAGGCAGACCACTGACAGGCTGCGCACAAGGTGCTGATGTAGAAGCACAGCTCCACATAGCGTGGGGGAAAATCGCAGGCGGCAAGAACAAAGAGACAGGAATGCTCTTCTGTGCAGAGTTCCACAGGGTTTATCCTGTGAAGGGATCCAGGGACAAAAGACAAGAACAAAGGAGGGTCCAGGTGTTTTATACCAAGGGAACAAGGAGCAAAGCGAGCATCACGGACAAAGCATCTGAGGGCATCAGGAAGAATGGCAGGGTACAGTCCAATAGGGAAAGGGGAAGGCGGGGAAGGAGAACTGGGAGCCAATGGAACATTGAGGAGGGGAGAACATTCTAGGGCAAAGCCATAACTGGGAAAAGAGGGAGGAGAGTTGCTAAACCAATCCTGTGGCAATGATCTGCATGGGGAGCAATGCATTGTGGGCTCTCACCGTGACCTAAAGGTGTTAGTCCTCAAAACCATCCCACCGCTGGAGGGCTGTGTTTTGTCCAGCCAGGTTTTTCCTGTGCTGGGGTGTTGCAAAAGGCTTTTTCAAAACTTTCTTGGCTTTTGTTACATGTTTGGATGTTTGAGCTGAATATTGCTAACTGACTGGAATGGGGTTTTTTCCATGTAGAAGCGGCTTGCTCACAGTATGTGGAAGTGCCAGCGTCTGACCCTAACAGAGTAGAAAATTTAAAGCAAGATTGAGGAAGAGAAGTAAAGCGAAATAGTTCAAGAAGAGCTGCGTAAACTCACAGTGGCAATAATGATGTGCTTTGGTCCATATCTGATCTTCACCTATTCCTAATTTACACAGATAATAAAAAAAACCCTCCATGATCTGCTACACATTCCTGTGCCCAACAAGACTTTGCAGTTAGTAAGCTGAGGTCTATGGTTGATTGATAGTGACCCTCCCTGGTAACTCTTGAGTGTTTTTGCAAGAGGAAGGTCATTTCTCCTACTCTAGCTGCAGAGGGAAGAGGACTTCCCCTAGAAAAAGGGACATTGTTTTTGCCTCTTTCTGGTGCAGGATTGTGCCCACAAGGAGTTTTTCTCCAGTTTCCATCTTTTGACACTCTGTCCAGCAGCACGTAGACTCCAGAGATAGATCTTCTGTCAGTTGTGTCTCAGGAAGACCCCAGGATCACAGCATAGCCGAGGTTAACGGGGAACTCTGGAGGTCATCTTGTCCAGTCCATTGTCTCATCACAGGCTCTCCTACAGCAGATTTCTCAGGACTATGCCAAGTCCAGTTTTGAGTATCTCTGAGAGAGAGGCACCATGACTTCTCTTGAACAAACCTGTTCCAGTGCTTGGCCACCCTCACACCAAAAAAGATTTTTCGTATGTTTAAATGACAATTATTTTCACAGAATTACTGAGTCATTAAGGTTGGAAAATACCTCCAGCATAATTGAGTCCAACCTGTGACTGATCACCACCTTGTCAACCAGACCAGAGGATTGAGTGCCATGTCCAGTCATTTCTTGAACATGTCCAATGATAGTGACTGTGCCACTTCCCTAGGCAGTCCATTCCAGTGTTCAATCACCATTTGTGTGAAGGAATTCTTCCTGATGTCCATCCTGAACCTCCCCTGGCACAGCTTGAGGCTTCTTGGATTTTCTTTAATCTTCTGCCAATATACTCTAATTAGCTCACTGCTTACCACTGTGAAATGCCTGGCTCTGAAGTCTTTGCTCCTCTGCATCAGATATTTATACACAAGATCTCCCCTGAACCTCCCTTTCCCCAGGCTGGACAGCCCCAGTGCTCTCAGCCTCTCCCCGTATGACTATATACTCCTGTGCCTCTAGCATTTTAGTGACCACTTCCAGTAAGTCCATGTATTTTGTACAGAGAAGCACTGAGTGGTACCCAGCAGACGAGACTTGTCTCATCAGTGCTGAGCAAAGGGCAGGACCACACCCTGCTGATGACATGTAGAGCAAAGACAATCAGCCCTCTCTGCCGTGAGAGCACACTACTGGCTCACGTTCACCTTCTGTCCACCAGGATGCTGAATTCCTCATGTGCAAAGCTACTTCCCAGCCCATTATTCTGCAGCCTGTCCAGGTGATTGAGATTATTCCTCCCCAGAAGGTGGGCCTCACATTTCTCTTTGTTGAACTTCATGAGCCACCTCTTTGTCCAGTTCTCCAGCCTGCCGCTTCTATCAAGCAGCACATTCACCTGGTCACACCTTTGTATTGCCTGTGAACTTGTTGAGGATGGACTCTGCCCCATCATCCAGGCCATTAGCAAAAATGCTGAAGGATATTGCCCATGGTACGGGCCCCTGAGGTGCACCACTGGTCACTGCCACCAACAGGACTTCTTGTTACTCGTAACAACATCCTGGGCCCGTTGTTTCATCAGCTCTCAATTAATTTATCCACATCAGCAGTTTCTCTAGGAGTATTTTATGGGAGGTAATGTTGAAAGCCTTGTTTACAGTCAAGGAAAGACCCATATTTCTCTCCTCCACTGAGCCTTTTCATTGTAGAAGCTGTCAGGCTGGGCAGGCTTGGCTTTCCCTTTGTAAATCTATGGTGACTACTCACAGTCACCACTTCTTCATGCATTTGGAAATAGATTCCTGGAATATTTGTTCCATCACCTTCCAACAGATCAATGTGAGGCTGGCAGGTCTGTAGTTCCCAGGATCTTCCTTCTTTCCCCTCTCGAAAAAAGGAGTGACATTTTTTTTCTTCCAGTCCTGAGGAACCTCTTCCTATCACCACAACCTTCCAAAGATAGTCAAGAGAGGGCCTGCAATGACACCAGCTAGCTCCCTTAGCTCTTACAGATGCATTCCATCAGGTCCCATGGATTTAAGGTTGTACCCAGGCTGTTTAACAATTCCCTAACTTTTCCACCCTACCAAAACTAAATATGCCCTGCCCTGGTTTTCCCACCAGCTTTATCACCTGTCACCGACAGAGCCTTGCTTCCTTTCACATCTCCCCCTCCTTGCATTCCCAATTTGTCCTTTCTGAAGAGCCCATATCCACTCAGTCCAGAATCCCAGCCCTGTGAGATGTATCACCACCTTTCTGTGATCCCAATGATAGCATAACTCTGCTAAATCACAACAGAACCCTCATTTCTCCTGGTCCTATCCCACACGTCATGTGTTGGTGTAGGAGCATTCCAGAGTGGGACCCCCGCATGCTGGTTTCCCAAAAAAGGCATGAAAGCTTTCCCCACAACTCTCTCTGGTAGGGTCTTCCTTCTTTATGTGGGTAGCCCTGTGCTGGATCCCCTTTAGCCCTGTTTTGTTGATGACAAGCTCCCTTCACTTTGCCTCGTATTCTTTCTTTGTCTACCACTTTCTCACCTTGTTTTGGTGATCCCCTCTCCACCCCACAGATCCTAGTTTGCAGTTCTCTATCAGGCTGCCCAGACTGCTGCCAAAGATACTTTTGCAGTGCTTGGTCAGGTGGATCCCATTTCTTTCCAGCAGGCCTCAGTTCTCTAAGAGAATCTCGTGGTCATAAGCACCAGAACCCTGTTGCCAACACCAAAGGCAAATCTAGCTGTTGACCTGCACAACATCCCTGCTCCTCCTCCAGCCCTTGCCTCTCACTGACAGCATCAAGGAGAGAACCCCCTTGGTCCCCATTGGTCCCCAGACACATGTAGTCATCCTTGATACTTTGCAGGTCACTCTGGCAGTAACTGTGGTGACAGTTCCATGCCTGGACTGGAGCGGATGGATGATGGATAAAGGCTGAGCTGCCCGCAAGGAGAGCTCCCACAGGGCTAATGAACACTTGGATGGAGCAGCAAGTCCAGGAGTTGTTGCAGCAGCCTGTCAGCAACACTGGATGTCCTGCACACTGCTGTGCCAATGTACTGCTCTTCCAGAGGACTACTTTTGCAATCCAAACAGTTTTTAAAGATTCTTAATACCTTTTCTTCCATTTAGAAGTACAGGTAAGCAGGTTTTCTAAAGTTTCAGGAGTCTGAATAAGAGGTGTCAGCCACAAAATGCAGTTGTTCCAGCATCAAAGTGTATTACAAAACTGATCCATTATTTGAAATCAAATATACAAACAGCCTTACAAAAAACAAGTGACAGTTGAACTGAATCAAATGACTTTATGTAATTCTAAGAAGATAAAAATAATTTGTTTTCACTTCCTCAGTTTCAATCTTGTTTTCTTAATCTGTTCAGCCATTTATAATGTTGTGTTGCAACTTTTTGATAGAACCACAGAAGTTTGGATTGGAAGGGACTTTTACAGATCATCTAGTCCAATCCTGGTGTGCCCAGTGCTAGATGCTATTGGATTTTCATAGGCTTTAAAATGTTGTGGGGCTTTTTTCTCCTGTTAAACTTGTAGCTTGAGTTTCACTTTTTGGAAATAAAAATAAAAAAATAAATAACTCAACCACAGCAAAATAGGAATCCTCATCCTGGTTTGCGCCACATGTTTCTTCAAGCTGCCACAATCTACGCTGTCAGAGGAACACATCAGCACCAATGGAAAGTTTGTGATGGATGTTTGTGTTTGACAGACATGGGTCTGTCCCAATAATATAAAACCCCATCAGTAACCCTGGGCCAAGAGATCTCTTTTGGCTTTATGTCAGCAAAGATCAAGCAGTAATGGCTGACTAGATTTCAGCATCCACAGTGGCAGTGCAGGATAGAAACACAAATGTTTCCAACAGAGAGGAAGCTTCGCAGGGTAATTCAGCATAGACCAGCTGTAAAATCCAGAGTTCAATATATTGTAGTTGCAGGAAATGACAGAAGATGCTGCAGTGAATATTTAAATAGAGGAGAGCAGTTTTTCACATTATGATTGTAAAAAACAATCATTCACAGAAAACCAGAGAAAGCAGATGATAGAGTATGATGGCTGTGAGTGGTTAGGAGAGTACTGGCAAAACTGTCTGAAAGCAATTCTGCAGCCTGGACAGCCAGAGTCAATCACCAAACTTTGGGTTTGATGCTTTTTCTTTAGGCTTCCAGCTCTGGACAGCCCACCCCAGGGAACATCCCTTCTCTGCCCCAAAACCTTCATTCCAGTGTCCATGGTGGAGAAGAGTGCAGGGTGCAAGCACAGACTCTCTGGCCAGGGCAGGGCCTGGCAGGTAGCCAAGGGGCTGAGGCACTGGTGGCACAGCCCAGCCGTCGAGTGCAGATAGAGTTGGAAGTCCAAGCTTTCAAAGCCACAGCAGGAAGCCTTGCCGCTACATGAGGGTAATAAACCGGTGTGAACGTGTGCAGCCTCCAACATGGCCATGTGCACTGGCCGCATCCACAGCAAGCCCTCTGCTCTGTGTGCCGGTTCCGTCACATTAACTCATCCTGCGTAGCCATGGCAACGTGTGTGAAAAACATGCTGCTGGCAGGTCCAGATCCAGCTCTGCTGAGCTCAGCCCTGGTGTGCATGCCAGTGGGGAGCAAATCCTTAATGAGGCCCCTTAATTTTGTTCATCAGGAACACCTCAGCTCACAGACTGTCAGTTTGAAAGGTCTTGAAAAATTCCTCAGAATCAAGGCGGGGGGGAAAGAAAAACAGGCAAACATCTTCAGCCAAATGGGAAGGTTTCAGGCAAGTACCAAAATGCCTTTCTTTCTGTGAGGAGGCAGCAGTGCTGCATGGATGTCCAGCTACCCAATTTGCAGCTCCTGAGCATCCAACACTTGTGTTTGTGACCAGCAGAATCACCCTGTCCTGGCAGGGACCCACAGCCATGGCTCTCCAGCAGCACCCCTCCTCTCCAGAGCCTGAATGTGACAGATTTTGCAGTGCTACAGACCAGTGGCAAAGGAGGGAGAATGATCTGACAGGAGGCATGACTTAAAATTAGAGAGGCAATGCTGGTAGTGCCAAGAGTATGGAAAGTGGGAAGGAAGGAGAAGAAAAGTACAAAATTCCTCAAACTCGTATTTGTCTCACTGGATGTATTTTTAATTTATAAGGTCCTGAAATACAGCTGTCACCCACTTGTGCAGCCATCACTATGTTGCCTCTCATTTTTTTCCCCAGTTCTCCTATCCCAACTCACTTGGAATGCCATCAATTTCTTACCATCAGCAGGAGTTACAGTAAATAGATTCAATTGTGGGCAATGGGAACTGAAAGAAGGTGACAATATAATTAAGGTTTTTAATTCTATGCCTGAACAATTGTTCAGAACTTTAATTAGCTAGCTACAATGAAGGATCTTTAGTCATTGTTTTCCTTTGTTTCATATAATTGTTCACTTTGGCCAGCTACATTTGTCCTTTAATCTGAACCTTTGTTTGTCGATATTCTGCCTTTCCATCTATTCCCTGGGGCTGCAGGAAGTATATCGGTAGTGCAGGAACATATGAATGGTGAACACAGACACTAGGCAGCACCCCGGTTGCATACGATGGCTGGTGCTTTTTGCATATGTGTAGGGGAGGGAGCACATTGCTGGAGTAGTTGAGGAGTGAGATAATGGAGAAACAAGGAAGAAGGAAGAGGGGAAGGCTTATTATGTCACAGAATCTAAGACAAATCAGGCACTCCTGTCAATGTGCCTGATTGGGCCTGCATGTACCCTCGCTGCTGTTGATACTCATACTAGGGGAATGATTATCACAAATTATCAGAAATACTTCCTTCACAGTTTTTTCCTTTTGAAAATGAACAACAGTCGTAATTGCCTGGTTAGCCTGCTGGCCTTTTGTATGGTTTTGTATTCCATAATTGATACAACATACGTGGCTGAGCCACTACTCTGGGTGAACAGAGCAGTCTCATCAACAGCAATGCCACAAGAGGGCTTTCTTTTGAGGCAAGGAGTCGAAAACCTCTCCCTCCACAACTTCATTAGAAGGAAGAAGCAAGACATGACAATTGTTTTTTACTACTGGTAATGAAAATATCACAAGGACCACATATCCCTCCTCCTCGCTGGTTTGACCACTGAATGCCATTGGTGCCAGCAGAAAACCTTCATGCCTGTTTCTGACCTTGCAGAACAGGCCTACAGGAGCTGTCGCCACACATTGGCTCGACCTTCATCCCAGATAAATCAGCTTACAGGCCCACAGCCCAGTCCTCTCAAATGCACAGGGCTATCATCCAACACATTATACTTGGTCTTGGCTTTTTGGTTCATGGGAACTGGCCCAGCAGCACACCTTACCCTTTCCTCCTGGCCTACTCCCAAGCATTTGCTCTCCATCAACATCTGCAGACAAGGGTCCTGCAGGCTCTAGAGTTTTAGGTCTCTTGGGTCAGTATAAATCAAATATCTCACCCTTTTTAGGGCTTTCACAGTGACTTTTCTATTAGCCAAGTTCTAAAAAGCCATAAATTCACTGAGTGTAAGTCATTCTTACTGAACCTGCATTGAGCTGTAATTTTATTCAGAGGAATTTAATTCAGAGGAATATCATCAAGAAAAAGCAAGCATGTCTTGGTTACAAAGGAAGGAACAAGAAACAGGAGTTAGTGAACATTAAACCAATGCATGCATTTGGAAAGTTTCAGCAGAAACCAGTAGTAGCATTGCAGAAAGTCAATCACTCCATGTACTGCAACAATAGCTACAAGAAGTACTGGAAGAATGTTATGCAACACTAACTTTGACTTATCACATAACTTAGCACATAACACCAATAACACCCTTCGGAGAGACTATTTTGGCAAGTAATTTGCCCTCCCTGACCTGCCTGTAATCTGTGATAGCACTCTCATTGTTTCAGTGCTGAGTGTACTGGCAAAGACACAGAAGAAAGTATTTGGGGGAAAAAAAAGTAAAAGGGAAAATCTGGTCCTACAAAGGAACATCAAACACTGACTATTCGCATAATGGGTAAGTAGAAATGTTTCTGTCTATCTGCTCCTTTGTTATGTCCGGGTATGGAATTCTCGCCTTCCCTCCTTGCACCTATTGCTCTGCTTTAGGATAAAATTTCAGCCAGGGTCATAGAGCTGTTTTCCATGGAAGTTCCTGTTTTGGTTATCTCCTTGTCCTAGGCATTGTGCAAGGTTTTCCTGAAGCTCAGAAAGCTTGCATACGGTGTCTTGCACAAGCTGGACAAAATCTGGCAAGCAAGGGGAGATGAGACATGCAGAGATCTAACTTCATGGAGTCATGCCAAAAAATAGTTCATCCCCAAGCTGATGATAAAGTTAGGTAGCTAAGAATAACAGCAATGTATTCTGTGAGAAACATTTAAGTCTGCAGAATTAGCTGCTAGTTATCACTGGCATCATTCCCAATGTCCGTGACTGGTCTGGATGCGCCAGTGGCTTTGTCTCAAACCTGGGGTTAGCTATGAAGGAGCAGGAGCAAAACCTGAGGAACTCAAGCTTTCCACACCAAAATAACCCTTAAGTACTCTACACATCAGTCTTAATATGCCACAAATATAACTCTAGTCCTCAACACCCTTCTCCTTCCCCGCCAGCATTTTTAGGGAAGCATGCACCTCTTGGGCAAGTGTGTGCTTTGGTTAAGGGGAGTTTGAATTTTGATTTGGAGCCTCGGCTCAGGTCTTGTTACAGATTTCACTTCAAATCTGTGCAGCTTCTTCTCCTAAGCTGGAATACCACAGTTTGGGGAATGCGAGCCCTTGGACTTACTGTAATGCTTTCCTTGGGCTGGCGGTTTCCTTCCCATTTTGGTTTTATAAGGGAAACCCCACAAGCTGTCCGTGCAGAGTCATGGGGCAGTGGAGGCAAGCGCCCCATTGATGCTACCAGGAGCTGTTCCAGGTGGTGGCTAGGAAAGGATAAGGACAGCATATACTGTTGGCTGCAGATGGCATGATGTTTAACATCACTTTACAACAGACTTCAGCATCGATGTTCACGCCCACGCACAGTGAACAGATCCATTGCTGGCTGCACTTCCCATTGCAGCTGAAGTCTCTGGCCACCCAATCTCAGCATCTGTCAGAGCATTTCAGTCAGCAGTTTATGGGACCAGCATTTCATTGAGGCACGGAACAGTGAGCTCAAGACTTTGATTAATGAAAGGGAGGACAACCCAAGAACAACTGTAAAAGATTCACACACACTTACCTTATGAGCCACTGAGACCAGTTGCACCGTTAAAACCTATGGCATGCAAGTCAGCTCAGGTTGCCCCCAAGGCTGATGAGCTAGAGAGAGACTTTGGACAAGGGCATGAAGGGACAGGACAACGGGGAATAGCTTCATTTGGGCAGAGGGCAGGACTAGATAGTATATTAGGAAGAAATTCTTCCCTGTGAGTGTGGTAAAGCACTGGCACAGTTTGTCCAGAGAAGATGTGGCTGCCTCATCCCTAGAAGACTTCAAGACCAAGTTGGGCAGGGTTGGAGCAACCTGGTCTAGGAGGAGGTGTTTCTGTGCAAGGCAGGGGGTAGAACTGGACAGTCTCTTAAATCCCTAAGAGCAGGTGGCACATCACACAAGGAATGACACAGAGTCAAGGTTTCTACTACCAAATGAGTTAGCAGTGCCTTTCCTGTAATTTGGACTTTTTCCAAGCAGTAGCAGAGAGAGCATTCTGCATGCTCTCTTTCTGGAGGAATTCCATGAGTTTTGTTGCTGTCATTCTGCTCCCCTCTGGACGGGTCTGGGCTCTGCTGGGCACCCCTCTGCACCAGCTGCTGTTTGCTGGACCTTGCAGGTCTGGGAGATACATCCAGACAAGTATTTGGAATCCTTGGTGTTCAGCAGACACAGGTGTTTGCACACCGTCTGACCAAAACTTTCATCCCAAATATCTACTTAAGCCATTGCTTTTCCCATTTCCTAGCCTCAGTCTTGAAACCTGTGGCAGGAGCTCATGTACGTGTTCCTGTGCCCTTGAATCCATTAACTGCAGCAAAGTGATTAATTATTCTAGCCTCTTTATGGCATCACTGTTAACATACTGCACATTCATACTTCCAGTCATATAAATGATAGTCTTTAAATAAGGAGGACATGTGTTATTGAACTATTTATAATCAGAGGTGTCTGGAGCAGAAAAAGATTCGAGCGAGCATAAGAAAGCAACAAAAGTTAATGATTAGGAGATAAAATACTATATTTTAATCTACAGGGTGTGTGACCAATCCAAGAAACTAGAAGTTAAAAGGATACATGACTAAGGCGAGAGCCTCAGGACACACCTTCAGCTGCTGTAAAATTAGTACCATTTGGGAGGAAGCATTGCTGTAGCTAAAACGAATGGAGGAAATGTAGAGGCTCACTGTGCCCACAGTGTATATCCTCATAGCACCCTTGTGAGTGGACCTGGGGGTATCTGAGGCTGATAACCTGCCTCTACCTCTAACAGTTGAGAAGGGGGATTACTATGCAGGAGTCCTCCCTTGCTGGCTGCAGACTCAGGGGTCCCCCACAAGGGCTTGACACCACAGGGGAACACCAAGGGGTCCATGCCATGGGTCCATGCCTCTGACTTGGCATGGGGCTGTCTTGTTACACACAGCTGCATTAACCTGTCGGGGGTTTTCTGTCTCCACCTGTTAACACCAAACTGTCAATCTTGATGGCAATGCAATTCTTACATCCAAAATAATTCTCTTCTGTGTGCATGTCCACTTGCACATTTTCCTCTCACCTGCTGTCAGTGAACACTCAGATCTTGGAGAAACACACATATCTTCTGGGTCTCCTGGAAACCCCAGCACACTCTCCTGACCCACAGCTATGTCTCCAGCTCCCCGCAAGATACCGAGATCAGGACCTCTCTGCCAGATCAGCATACAGGCATAGTGGGACACTTCTGCATGGAGATGCCAGGACTGGAGGTCATATCTGAGATCCTCCCCCCCGCACACACTACCTCATTGTGGATGTCAGTGAGCCTAATAAACAATGGACTAAGAGAGTCCATTGTTGGGACAGCCCCTAGGAGATTCACTCCTAGGTTAGGGAGAGAAAAGCCTTGCCCAAGATGCTTTTGTTTCATTAAGCTGATGTATCCCAATTCTGATTCCTCGGTTGGCCCGTTGGCCTCCCCTCCCCCTTTCTACCTTATTTAGAAAGTTCTCCTATTTCCCCATTCCCCCATTAGCCCTTGTCTCCTAGCCACTCCCTCAGTTTCCCCATTAGCTCCTGTACCCTAACCCCGCCTATATACTGCCTCAGTGCCCTCAATTCATTGGTCCCTGATGCTTTCCCCCTCCTCCATAAATAAACCTAGCCACCCCTTTGTTTGGGGTCTTTAGTTCCCGGATTCCTTCATGGCGTGGCTGCAATAAACCCTCCCATGGAATACCATACGAAGGATCCCTCCTGCCTCTTTGTCTCTGGCAACACCAGAGAGCAATCCTGCTTTTGTGTGCGTGTGTGTCAGCGTGCTTCCACCTTCACGGGTGTGTTACAGTGCTTGGAAGTGTGCTTGTGCTGCACCAACCAAGTGGCTAAGGGATGCTTCTCGGGAAGGACGCTGTACTCTTTCCACTGACCCCACCACAGCGTCACCCCATTCCCTCCCTGCATCCTGAGTCCAGGAACCATTGACATCCAGGGCACTTTCTGGGTGCTCAGCTCCACCACCTGCAGGTAGGGTGGTCAGCCAGCTTTGTGGTGGGGGACAGACAATGGTACAACACAAAAAGAAGGTGAACTTGGATGTGTTAGAAGAGCTAACTTTCCAGGGGTTTTCAGCCTGTCATTCATTCAGCCTTATTCAGGTTAATTCCCCTTAAAAATATGAGGGGAAATGAGGGGAAAATATGAGTGAGGACCAGAAACATTTGGTTTAGGAGCCTGAGCAGCTCTAAAATGCTACACCAGGAGCAAGATACCTGCCTTTTCAGTGACTAATTTCTAATGGAATTAAAAATATTGATTCCACTAAAATGGGTAGGGTGGGATAGGATAGGATAGATAGGATAGGATAGGATAGGATAGGATAGGATAGGATAGGATAGGATAGGATAGGATAGGATAGGATAGGATAGGATAGGATAGGTGGACAGGACCTACAACAACCACCCAGTGCACCTACCTGCACTCCTCAGGGCAGAAGCTTATTTCTCCCCACGAATTACTTTTAAATCTCTATTACGTCTGTACAGAGAATCTGGTGTGAAATTGTCAATAAGTCCTTTGCATAGGTGTTAAATGGAAACCACAAGCTGTTGCTGATGTTTTACTGTTGCAACTAATGAATATAACATTGGCTTTGTCTTTTCCTGCAAAATGCTGTAATGAAGTGCATCACGGTACAACTGGATTCAGAGCAGTGATGGAGACTACTTTTCCAGGTCTCTGCTTGAACTTGCAGGATGTTGATGTTGTGGTAGGTCCCAGTTAAGTATTCCTTTTTTTCTTTCTAAAACTGATAGTTATGATATATCATCTGCAATTTAAAGCTGAAAAGGGATTCTATGGTTATTCTTGATTTTCTATGCTCTTCTATGTCCTAGGGTAATCTCAGCCTCCAAAATGCCTCTGTGTGAGACCTATGGAAGGGTTCTGAGATGAAACTTAGTTGCTGAATCATCCTTACATTCAATCTCTGCACCAAGCTACAGTAGCTATTGCAACACCATATTTTTGCATATAAAAGACTCTGTCCAGGAAAAGTTTGGAGTCAGTCTTCCTGTCCCTCTGTCATTTGCTAAGAAGAGGTGGAATTTTAGCAGCTGCCTGCTGCTGCTTGGCAATTCATGCTTCTCCCTTCTTGCAGTGACATTCCAACAAATAACAAAAGAGAAAAACTGATGTTTCATTGAGAAAAGTAGATTTTGTTGATGTACGGAATGCTCTACTCTTGTCAAGTCCCTTCCAAGGTGGTCGCCTCTTCTTACACATCTGCCACCTCATGTGGGTCCCCTGAGAGCTGTAACTGCTCTCATCCATTGTCATTGAAGAGAACTTCTTACTTCGGAGTGGATGCCTCCCATGTAGTGATAGTTGAGACTCAATGGATACATCTTGTCACTTCTTTGATCACTTTCATTTTTGGATCCTTTGGAGGTCCAAGACAATTTTATTTGTTCCTGAAGATTCTGAGCACCAATGCCTGCTCTTTGACTTAATGCAGGGAAGTTTTTTGGGCACTGTGCTCCTTACTGTTCTTGTGCTTACAGGCATGTCTGCTGGCAGCCAAAAAAAATATGACCTGGCTGAATGCCTTTGATGTCTCCAAGGCAAGCGACAGTATTTCCATGTCAGATTTGAACATAGAAAGGGCCTATTTTATCTGTAATAAGTGCCTACATTTAGTCTCTGACGCTCAGATTTCAGACAACAGAGTTAACAATTCGGTTTACTGATGACTTTGCTTATGAAGCCAGCCAGTTTCTTCCCATAAAATGATGTTTTCAAACCAGCCTCTGGATTCTCAGGGTCTGCCTGGTTTTGGCATGCTAAGAGTCACCTAGTTCTACCTCCCATTTAAGAACAAAATCTTGAAAAACATTTCTACGAATCAGATTTTTAGTTGAACCTTGCTGTCCTATCCCTCCCTATTGGGATTCAGAGTGTCGCCATGCAGAATGGCTTTGGGTGTCTGGGGTCTTGGGAGGAGCAGGAGGTGAGAGGAGGAGCAGGAGGTGAGACCAAGAGAAAGAGGCAAGACAAAGACCAGGGTAGTTAACGGGAGATTGTGCGAGGACATTGTAATCTGTAGCCATTGGAGAGGCAAAACATGTAACCCTAGAAGCTGAAGTTTGTAGCTGCTGCATTGTTAGTTTGTAACAGCATACAAAAACGTACCTTGTACAACAAAACTTGGCTTTGCCTGGACCCGGTGAAGTCCGTGTTTCGATTACCGACACCTCTCTGGGCTTCCATCATAGTTTGCTTATACATTTTTTTCTTCACACAGCACTGAAGCCACATCTTTTTAAGGTTCCCACCCCAGCTTTCTAGAAGAGCATGAAAGATGAAGTTTTAAAATACCTCAAGATTTATTTTCAGCAATTGAGCAGTTTGGATTAGATTTGCAAATATGCTCAAATGCTAATATCTGTAATGAGTCCTGTCAAGGCCCTTCTGGAAAGCCTCTTAATTTTGGGGTTTCCTCCCCACCCCAGCTGGGGTGTTTAGTTGATGCCTAAAGGCTCACTCAGTGGAGGGCAGAACACCTTGCAGAGTTAGCAAAATGCCTGAAGAACTTGACTCAGACTAACACACCCATGGCACGGAGAGAGTGCTCGCTGGATCTTCAGAAATCTTGAGAAGTGTACCAAAGGCTTGGTCTTCTCTATGACAGACAACACCAGTGTTATCAGCTAACCTTCACTGTGTGCATATCCCACACTGGTAGAGCCATATATTGTGTCAGACCAGGGACAAACTCCATGGAAAATAACCCTGTCCTGCTTTCAGGCTATCTGAGGACATCTCATCCATTCATTTCCTTTGCTAGTATGTAGACTCCATCCCACTTCTGACCAGAACCAACCTCTATGGTAACAACAAGTGAATTCAGAAGTTGAAATTGACTGGATTTGAAAATATGTGGGGTACTGGCCCATGGCAGCAAGCCTGCAGCCCCTCACCCCACTCTCCAACAGCAATGCAATTGGCAGCAAGATGTCTCTCCCCCTTCCTACTTTCTGCACTACTTTGCATACTTTGGGGGCATTCTGCTCCTGTTTGGAGCCCTAGATCCTGTCCCCACTGGGTGGACTTCTTCGCCTGCCTGAAAATATCCTAGGGACCCTAAATCCCACAGACCCATATGTGGTGGTTTGCAAACAAATTAGTAGCTTAGAGACAAGGCAAGTGGATCGGCTCCTCCCAAGGTCCTTTGTTCTTTCATTATCGTGTATTCCCCCTTTTTCGTTATTGCTATTGATTTTGTACGCCTCCCTTCCTCTTTCTTCCCTGTGCGTCTTCCCTTCGGGGTTGTTCTCCCCTCCTAGCTCTCCCATTGGCCTCTGTTCCTAGCCACTCCTTCGGATTTCCGCTATTTGCCCCTGTACCTCAACCCGCCCATGTACCACCCCTGTGCCCTGAGACCATTGGGTCTCATGCTCTCTCCGCCCTCCTTGTCCCCATATAAAACCCGCACGACACTAGTGTGTCTTTGTCTCCACGGCCCCTGGGGGTCTCTGCCTCTGGGCTCCTCCTGGGGTCTTTGCCCCTGAAGTTCCCAATGCCATCTAAATAAAGTCTTTCTGTGGAACCCATGCAGATACCCTCCTCGCCTCCTTTACCACCACTGCGTCGAGGAGCTGATGCTTTGCCGGGGCGCTAACGCTTTGTGCGTATTTGACACTCCCAGGGAAGACACAGCCTGCCACACCACTGCCAGGGTGCTCTGAAAAACATTTACAACACCCGTATACTTGAGTTGCTCTATAAAGAAAAGGAAAGGAAAAAAAGTCGGAATATTCTCCTTTGCTCAGTGCCTGTTTTTCTAACACCCTATACCTTGTGTATTACATTAAAAAAATGGAGTTATGTAAAATTCTGTAGCTTCAGCACCATGTAACACCTGAAATATGACACTATGCTGCTCTATAGCAATATCACACTATGACTAAATCACTCTTTTTAATTACCTTCTTTTAATTACCTTCTCTCACCCACTGAAGTTTAACCACTTCATGACATTGTAAGTTAAACATATCTGGATTTCTTACTTTATATCTTTGCAGTTAATGGAAAAATGCATTGTGTTTTCATTTCTCCCTTTTTACCCCTGAACACTACATTAAAAAATTGAGGTTCTGTAACACAATCCTCAAATCCAGGTAGAAGTAAGAAATTACTTGAGCTTTGTTTGTACCACACAACATACAAATCAAAAATCAGTTGCTGGAGTATAATTAATGAGTGTCCTTCTACACAAAATGCAAGACTTAGGCAACACACAGACAGGTGCTGTTAATTAAGGCCCACTGTGGTCCTCCCAGACTGCACTAGGCCTTCAACCATGGAGATCAGCAGCATGGATACCTGTTTGTCCCATAATAAGTTAATGAGAGTCTCACACCTGACATCAAACGGAACACAATTTGATCTAAATTTACCTGTTATAAGCAAAGGCACTGCCTGGCACAAGACAGAGGACAGGAATAAAGTGGGTCTTGCTGAACATTTCTGATGGATTAAGGAGCTAATGCTCTTAATCTGCAAAATGACAAAAACCCACAAAAGCAAATCTTGAGTCATAGGTGAAGTGATAAGAAGTGTTTCTTGGGCAGCTGTGGTTAGTCTTCTGTCCCACCTCCCCTCCCCCACTTTGGGAAAGATTTTGACAATCTTTCAGAAATAAAAATGAAGAAACTGATGAGAGGGTATCTGACACAAGCTCATGAGCAATTAATGCAGAAGGCAAAAGGCACACCTGTGTCTTGAGAATTGTCCGTAAGTCTACAGGTATTGCCACCTCTGTATAGCAAAGCTGTGTTCCCTTAATTGTCTTCAGACTTGGGCTCCTTAATTAGAGCAGAGAAACACCATTGGCAGAAGAAAATTGCTAACTACTGTGTATGTCTCTGAGGCACTTGGACTTTAATTGTAAACACTTGAGACCAGTGAAGCCAAGTCTTCCTGTTACTGCTCTGAGTTTTGCATCAGGGCACGCTGAAGTGTGGTCCCTCTGTCCCCATGAGAGTGATGGGCTGTGGTGATGGCAGCGGACCCTCTCATCCTCCATGTGGGCCTCAGAGGAGCTCTGAGAGGGTACTGTAGCTGACTGAAAGGTCATCTAGGGGCAGAGTAGCACCATGCAAGCCAACATAATCAGAAAAATTATGTTGGGCTTCTGTGCACAAAATTTCTTCTGGAGATTAGGAATGACAGGTGCTTGCACTCACTGCTCCAGCATGAGGTGGTGTGGAGCACTGGGCATCAGTGCTGCCCATGCTCTTTGGGGCAGTTCAGCACCCCTGAACCCCATGGCAGCAGTGTCTGTGAGTCCTGACTGCAGCAGCTGCCCAGATGATCTGCTGACCCCTACTCTGGGTGCAGCAGCATCTCTTTCAGGAAATCAGACATAAATCAGACAAATTTCCATACAAATCCAAGCTGCATCTCTGTACTGGTTTTGGCTGGGATAGAATTACTTTTCTTCCCAGTAGCTGGCACACTGCTGTGTTTTGGATTCAGTATGAGAACAGTGTTGTTAATAACACACTGATGTTTGGTAGTTGCTCAGTAGTGCTTACCTTAAATCAAGGCCTTTTCGGTGTCCCGTGCTCTGCCAGTGGGAAGCTGCACAAGGAGCTATGACAGAGCATGGCCATGACAGCTGACCCAAACTGGCCAAAGGGACATTCTATACCAAAGAACATCCCACGTAATGTATATAAACAGGTGAAATTGGCCAGGAAGCAATGATTACTGTTTTGGGGGCAGGCTGGGCATCTGTCAGCATGAGGTGGACAATTGTATTGGGCATCGCTTATTTCTCTTGGGTTTTAGTCCTCTCTCTCTTGCTCTCTTTTTTGTTACTATTATAATAATTATTATAAGTAGTATTACTAGTAATATATTTTAGTTTGTTTCAATTACTGAATTGTTTGTAAATCACGAAGGTCACTGTTTCTTTCTGATTCTCCTCTCTACTGTGAATGTGATAGGGGGTGTGAGCAAGCAGCTGTGGGGTACTTAGTTGCTGGCTGGGGAGGATTAAACCATGCCGATGCCCTGTACAGCCCCCCACGCACCACCTGTGCCACTCTAAAATCTCAACAAAATCCATGAAATATAATGTACACAAATGTGAGAGGAGCAAAATCTTGCAGAGCCTGTCAAAGATTGCACGCTTGCTTACTCAAGCTGTCTCTGTGAGTGGTAGGCACAAACAGACAGAAAACCAGGGAGTATCCGTGGGAGCAGAGGTAGAAGTGGCACTGGCTCACATGTTGCAGGTCCATTCTCTGTAAATGCTGGAATTATGAGAAGAGTACACCAGGCTTCTACAGTAAATTGCAGAGTTTCTAGATATCTGTAGCACATTTCAGGATTAAATTTTCACTTGACTTCAGTAGAACTTCTTATAAAACCTATATATTAGATTTTGCCTGTAGTACTGCTGGAGAGATTGCTGTTGTCACTTCCTTTAGTCAGAAGTACTGTTAATCTGATGTGTGTTGCTGTTTTCCTAGATTTACATTGCTGTGTAAGTCAACTTCATTACTTAAACACGTACTTGAACAACCACCCAGTTCTAGTACAGGATGCCCCTGGACATAATACAGGGGATTAGAACAAGAACAAACCCCAATAAGTTGCTTTCTATTTCTGCAGAGACTGTTACAAGCTTCTTTACAGCCATCAGACATAAATGGTGGGCAAACTGTGTTATTGTAGTCAGCCCACTACATTGCATCAAAAGCCTCTGAGAAAGCCTGGTGATGTTGCTTTCTAGAGGACTTCAAACAGAAAAATATTTTTGGTGTAAATGCAAATATTAGTGCAGTCAGGTTAAAAATTGTTTCCTTGATAAAAAGGTGGTTCTAGCCACTGGAAGACAAAAGAACAATACCACTGTGTGTTCCTGGCAGGTTCTGCAGCAGAGGAGAGAGTCATTAATCCTGTTTAAATTCACTAGAATCATAAACAAATACAGGCATAAAATATTATTACTTGTGTTTTTCTTTAAAGGTCCAGGAACCAAAGTGTTGGAAATGATCATTCACAAATCACAGAGCAACCACTTTTGGCATATATAGGACTTCTGATCCTTTCAGAAAATTAACAAACTCATACATTCAATTTGTGATTGCACAGAAACTGTGTAAAGTGATATAGGTTTTGCATTTATTTTAAGGAAAAAATAGGTTTTATTCTAAGGAAAACAATTTTTTTTCCCAAGCTATGTAATATTTTCTAGAAAAACGTTATATTCTTGTTCAATTTTTTTCTTACTTTCATTCAATTTAATGATGCTATTCATTCTACAGCTCTTGGACTGGCAAGGGGTCACCTCTTTTAATTCAAAGCCCACAGCCCATCCTCCCTGCTGCTCAGAATAGGTCTCAGGTTGCTGTCCTGGCACTGCCCACTCTGCCCACCCAGCCTGCTCTTCCCGCCCTGCACACCATGCAGTGGGTGGTTTTGGGGTGCACGGCAAGCTACCATGGTTGGCAGTGGAGAGGCACAGGGAGCTTCTGTACCCCAAGACAGCCCGGTATTGGGTGTCCCAGTCCCCGGGGGAGCTTTTTCACCTCAGTGCTCACATGTGCCTGCTGTGCTGCAGTCTTCCACACCAGTAAAACCTCCCAGAGTCCTCAGGCTCTGCAATGTGGAGCAGCCGTACTGCAGTCATACTAGCCACACAACACTCATGCTATTTTAAACATATTTGTGTTCTCCCCGCCAGGTTGTGACAAGGTGAAAAGGCAAGAAAAATCGCCAAAATGTTTAATTGTGCCTCTACAAGGACTTTCCAGGGAACCTGAGCATGCTCTAACCTCTACACCCCAGTGGTGTCTTTCACACAGGAGGAAGGCTCGAAGTGTGGCTTTAACTGTGCTTTCTCCTCCATGGGGTGCAGATGCCCAGGATCCCTGGCTCCTAGTGGAGTGGGCCGCCACTGTGGGGGGCCACAACACGGCGCTCCCCGGAGGTGCTGCAGCCAGAAACCACAGACCAGTCCCCTCCGACAGGTAACTGATTGGATTAGGAGTCCTGTCTGACAGCTTGTCTGCTCAGCCGCATGGGCTCATCAAGCTCCCCATCCTGCCTGCTAATAAACTCAGCACGTGGGACCATTCTGCTTGATGATCTCTCCTTGGGGAGTTTTTAAGGCTTTGCTCTGTGAAAACTACTTGGAGTCTATTAAAATTGCAGCTCTGCTGTTGTCATGTTGTCCCAGAGAGTCATGGGAGGTGCCTGTCACCCAGGTGGAGGTGACTGTTACATATTCAAGTGAAAAAACAGCCCCTGCTTTGGGAAGAGAGGCATCCTTGCCGGCAAATGGAATGGAAGATGCTCATCTGACACTTTAAGGGATGAGCCTGAGGAAAGGAGACACGACACTGTATCACTGTACCATCACTCTGCTGCTGAAAACACCTGTGATGCTTTTGTTGAAGGGGCAGCTGTTGTCCCTGGACTTTAGGTCATCAGCCCTATGCTGCTGCTTCTGCTCCTCACCTGCAGGTGCTACTAGCTGGCTATCCAGGCTGCAGGAACCCAGTGATGGGGAAACTGCATACTCTAGAGCTTTGGAATTTAGCCATGGCAGAGTTCTCTGCTTTCAGGATGGGATTCTGCTTCAGTACATCTACATATACTGGCAATCATCTTGTAAAGAACACTGCCTGAATAAATCAGAAAACAGCAATTGTGAGATCTATAGTATCTAGAAAGGACATATAAATAAATCACAATTTCAAATCTTTTCTTGGATTCACCTTTGTAGAGATAAGGGGAGGTGGCCTGAGAAGATCTTTATGCAGAAAACCAAATTTAAATCTTCCAGGCCGTAAAGCTGCTGTGGCTTTTGCCTTGGCCACCACAATGAAAGGACCATAACCCCCAATATTCTTTGTTGTTTAAGATAAAAAAGCTAGTGAATGCAGAGTCACAGGCTTACTTGATGCAAAATATTACTATGAAATTTCAGGTTTTGTTTTCATTGGGCAGCCAGCAGGGGCAAATTCTGAATCTGTGATAAGCTTAGGAGAACCTTCCAGCGTCCTGGTTTCAACAAGGCATCAGAAACATTTGGGCTGTTCAAATGTCCAGAACATTCATTATGCACTTGAAAAAACTCAGAAGGAAAGAAATACATGTCTGATTAGCCAGATTAGATTATATAAATGCATAATAATTAAGAATTACAGACAAGCAGTCTTGGCAGCTACAGAGATCTGTTCTTCCCCTTGCAAAGGCTCTTCTATTTCTTTCCCATACAGAGCCACCCCAATAAAAGTTGCCACTGACACAAAATCCTGCCTGGAGAGTTGGGTTCATGTCTGGAAGCTGTCCCTGTGTGTGCTCTCAGCCAGACCTTGCAGTTTGCAGTGCTGTCCTGGAGTGAATCATAATGATAATGTATCCCAAAAATCATCTGATGCCTGAAAATTGTTACTGTGTCTTTAAGACCTGTCAGCGGCAGTCTTGGGGCGGGGTGTGG
>VZRR01005161.1:0-57765 GCA_013398015.1 Oreocharis arfaki | reverse complement strand
GGGGGGTGGGGGGGGGTGATGTTGGCTTTCGAGATGCATTTTTAGAAAGTTGCCCACTCAGCCTCTGGGTCTCTCACGGCTCGGGACAGAGTGTGTTTGTTTCGCTGGCAGTTCACTCTGTGCTCAAAGGTTTCTTTTTCCTTTTTTTTTCTTTTTTTTTTTCCTCCATGGCTTGAAAAAAAATACGGTGGCAATTTTTGGGGGCTGCTTGAGGAGGAAGTCCACAGCTACCTGTTCAGGAGGCGTCATCACCGTTAACCGCTTTGAGGTGGGAGGAGGACACCTGGAGTAAGCCCAGCCCAGCTGCCCTGCTTTGACTACTGCTGCCCGGAGAAACAGAGAACAATAAATATAGAGCAGGTTTTCTGCTTACCACTTTGCAATCTTCCTCTTCAAATACTTCAGGTACTTACAGCAGAAATGCAAAAGCCCAGTGCTGAGTGTCATTGTGTTATTTCAGGTTTTCACCAGTTCAGTGTAGCAAACTCAGCTCTTGCAGTTCAGGTGCAAGGCCTCTGTGCATACTCTGCACAGCTCAGCCTAAATTTAAAATTCAGGATCCTTTGCTTTTTGAACCGTTTAGCTGTCTTATTGCTGTGACAGTTGTGACCACCAAGAGGATGTGCTCACACCACTAATATTATTTCAACCTTAAAATTAACAAAAATTCACCACTGTTGTATAATTTCTATGCATCCTTACACATCCTCTCTAAGGTAAATTTCGAGGGGGAAAAGTTGGATTCTTCCATTAATTCCCATGTGCCATGTTTTCACTTATTTTCATAAGGGGAAGACATATGGAAGACATATGGAAGAGATCATGCTTTAATTCAAAACCTTAACTAAGACGTGAATAAACTGGCCACAATTTGCATACTGCCTGTTTTCCCCATATACCTTATGTTCAATGAAAAATACGTTAAAAAACAAGTATGAATTTCCATCTTCTGGGATGTGGAAAATAGCATGGTCCTCAAAGGCCACAGTACTTTGGCCATGATGATGTCTCAGTGAGACTGTGTCTCCTTAAGTGTAAGCACAACAGCTTCAGCTGGTGAGCAGCAGTGGCCATTAAAATGATGGCATGTGCAAATCGATCACAATATTTAGAAGACACCATTTGGCTGATAAGTTGCAGTGTTTTGATTTTGCTGTAATTGTCTTTCTTAGAAAACTTAAAGCAACTACAAAGTCAAATTACTGCATGGCTGTAGAGCTGTCATGTTTTGATAACTCTTTCAAGGGAATTATCTCTTGGAGATTTTTGTTGTGATATGCTAATGTTTTTGCTGTAGCACCTGCCCATGGAAGGGGGGGTTGGACTAAGTGACATTTAAAGGTCCGTTCCAACCCATACTATTCTATGGTTCCATATACCACCCCTATTACTTGGTAGAAGATCAATCCAGATCTCCTGTGACTTCTGGTAAAAAAGCAAAACAAATTCACATCTCTTGTTATGTTCCAGTATAAGTTTGGCAGTTGGGAAGGGTAACCTGGTGGCTGCAAAACCTGCACCAATACTGAGGTCTATGCATGGTTCAAGCTATCTTTTGGGGTCAAAATAGCCTTATGCACCTAAGATCCATTAAGCCATCATAGCTTGCTGATAGACGAAAAATGTGCACCTGGAGTTGAGGTTCACAGGATACACTTGGTGTTGACTCTGTATTTAATTATTTGTAGGAATTTGGTGCAAAATGGCTTAGGGAGCAGTAATAGGAGAAAGCCTTGGATCTCATACAAGACTGGACCTTGCTTAAGTTCAGCCGAGGGCAATAGTCGCTTAAAGTTATTACTATCTCCATTTGTGGGAGGAATTAGTGTCCTTAAAAGCGGTTGCTAGCATACAGCTATCTATGCCTACTGACCCTCTAGACACTGTATGAGTTTGCACTGCCAGTGCGTGACCATCCTCACAACAAAGAATTTCTTACTCATACATCTGGTTATAGATTTTAATTACTAAGTATATAAAAGCTTTGCATGAAAGCATGCATTCTTGAAACTCTAAAAATGAGCATTCATTAGCCACTTAATAGCAATCCGAGCAGAAGACGATCTCCATGATAGCATGTGGTTGCTTATTACCATGAGAGCCCATTCTGAAGAGCGGTGATGTCCTCTTCTTACCAGGAGCATCATACACAGTCTCTGTGCCCTGGGCTGAGCACAGCCAGCGATAGGTGGCTGATGGGGGGCCAACAACTTTGCCATGTGTTGTCACATGGTGCCCAGACCACATCTCCTGTGGTGTGTTGCAGTGAGTGATGAAAGTGTCTGCCACTGGTAGCAGCACCGTAAGTCTTCCCTGCTACTTTCCCCCTAGCTGCAGGTCCAGTGTGGTGCACTGCAGCTCAAACAGCAGTACCACAGCTGCTCCATTCCTGATGTCCATGCACCTGTCAACAGTGTCAAAGACATGGTGCCTTGCTGTCTCTCCACAATGCTGAGACTCCACCAGACTGAGACTGATACCTGTTTTAAAGGGGAAATATATTCGGAATTCTGCTATTCTGACCTTGCATAGTGTGGATCTTGAAAGAAAGCCTGTCACAGCAGGTAGTTTTGCCAAATTTATTTCCAAACTCAATATTTTAGGGGAGGGGGAGAGAAATTTTCATCCTTTTAACAAGGGCCTATTGCAATAGGAAAAGGGGTAATGGTTTTAAATTAAAAGATGGTCAATTTATATTTTGTATTAGGAAAAATTCTTGATCGTGAGGGTGGTGAGGCACTGGAACAGATTTCCTAGAGAAGTTGTGGATGCCTCATCCCTGAAAGTGTTCAAGGCCAGGTCAGACAGGGCTTGGAGAAACCTGATCCAGTGGGAGATGTCCCTGGCCATGGCAGGGGTTTGGAACTAAATGAGCTTTAGGGTCCCTTCCCACCCAAACAAGTCTATGAATCCATGATTCTATCTTTTGGTGCTGCTATATACAGGTCCACTGGAACATGCTTGTCATTGTGTTCAGTTGCTGGTTTTGCTGAAAATGGACATTAATTTTTATAAAAGTTCCAGCTTCTTTAAAACCAACAGAAATCTCTGGAATGCTAATAGAACAGCCTGAAGTGACCAAAATTGATGTGAATAGTAAATGCCACAGCTGAGCGCAGGGTGCCTTGTGTGGCTGAAGCTTTGGAGGAAAAGAGAAATGCTCCTTCATGCTTGGCCGGTCCGAGCCAGCTGAGGAGAAGATGCTGATGTTTGCTGTTGATGGTTGTGCTCAGTTTTTGTTGCTACTGTTGAGGGATGTGATGGAGGTCATGCAGCACAAGGCAAGCACAGAGAGGATGCACAGGTGTGAGCTGTGTTGCAGTCCCACCCCAGCAACTCATGGGAGCAGGAAGGAAAAGGTCTTGCATCTCATTTCTCTCCCTGGAGCAATGCATTCCAATATTAAAAGGAAACCTGTGTATTATCAAGTGAACCTGAAACCTGGAGTGAGGACACCCTGCCTCTGCCTCTTCCTTCTCTGGGCTTTGGACCATAGGCCAGCACCAGGCTATGACATGCTGAGAAAGGGGAAGATGTGTCCTAAATATATCTGTGCATGCTCATGCTGGCCTGCTTGCAGCTGAGGGTTCCTCTCCTGAGGAACCAGACATCCATGTAGCGCAAAGGCAGAACAAAATGAAAAATTTCTGCACTCGGCTATTATAGTGAAGTCTTTTTCCACCCTGCAGTTGATAAGCCTGCGCTGGGCCACAGGAGAGGACAGGACAGGACAGGTGGCTCAGGTTACAATTCAAGACAAATAATTTCCGAAGTTTATATCTGAAAATGAATAACCACAGATGTTTCGTTCCTTGATACAAAATTAATCAGGCACAGATCTTAACCCCTTTGCTGTTCACACACCCTTTCACTCAGTCACCCAGCAAGCACCCAGTATCCTCCAGAATGCTCTGGAGCAAGTCCAGATATGTCCTATAGGTTGAAAAAAGGTTAGTTGGTGCTCAGATGTGTGCTTTATTCATCTGTAGTGACAAATCCTGGTCCAGCCACACTACTGTGATAGGAGTGAACCTGATGGAGAAGAACAGCCTGGGTACACTGGAGAGTTTGTGGTTACTGCAGGTCGCTGTGATTGTTCTCCTGGGATGTTGGTGGGAAAAGGTCTTGCAGTGGACAGGGAGGTTGGTCAAATTGCTTCAAGGGGACAAAATCTGGGACCGACACACACAGCCACCAGCCCCCACAGCCTCTCTCTGTTCTGGCTCCCAAGCTACCTCTGTTCCCCATCTCTCTCGATCCAACTCCACATCAGAGACAGTAGCAGTGACTCTCTCTCACTCTAACATATGAAGCAGGGATCCGAAGCACCTGAGGTTTGTGCCAAGGCTCCCAGAGCCTGGCCACCTTGTGGAGCCTCTGTCTGGTTGTCTGGCATGGACCTTCCGTGCTGGGAAGCTGTCGGCCTCTGGGGAGCTACCTACCGCCTGCCGGCCTGGCACTTTTATCATGCACAGTAAGAGGAGACATAATCAATTCCCCAGTTGGCACTTTGCACTGAATACACACTTTTTCAGTCTGATAGCAGGACTATATTAGTTATTTAGCAATGAGACCCTAATTTAAAGTGAGCAACTGCCCTGACAAGGATCATTGTTCAAGGCTGTCCCCCCTTTGCTTTCAGATGAGAGGCCCACCAATCCACGGAAGGTGATAAATAGACAATTAGAAAATAGATATATTTTGTTAGTTCTACAAAGCTCCCTGGTGCTGTCAGGCTCACAATAAAGGGGGCTCTGGTAAATTGGTGGGCAATGAAAGCCAGCTGTACGGTCATCACTCCTACAGACACAAAGCCATATGTGGCCATTTACAGAACATCCCTGAAAATAGATGGAGCCAATAAGACCAGGGGGAACTAAAAATACTTGACAAAGTCGGCTGCTCTTCATTTAACAAGAATAAAATATCTAATGGTGTGTAATAGAAGCCATCAATCACTGCTGAGTCAATAACAGGTTTTATACTCTACTTTTAACTATTAATGCAAGTTTTTATTCATCTGTAATAAGTCAGCAATTAGTGTCTACTGTGTGCAGCACAGTGATGTTGTGCAAGGCCTCACAAAAGGCATGGGCCCAGCAGCACAACTGCAAATATATCCAGGCTCAAACATGGCAGGGGCGGGAGACACAGACATGACACAGAAAGAAGACAGAAGGTTAGAAACCGCCTCCTCAAAGATAATGAGATATCTGCAAGCACTTCCTAGCGAATATTCCATTTAGCCTTGCAAGCAAGATGACATTTCTTCTTTTTACTTATTTACTTTTACTCTTTCTAGGCAAGGACATATGAATAGGAGTTACGGAAAGTCTTTCAACTACCTGCTTACTACTGATAAATATCTGTAGTGCTTTTCCTGGAGATAAGGATTAGAAGGTTGAAAACTCCTGACCTCAGTTCTGCAAAGTGGGACTGTGGTGTGGAGCTCAGCACTGAATCTAGGCAACAGCACATGGAAGTGAGGCATGGCATGGAGCCAAGTCAGACCACACATTTGCCTTCAAGGTGCCCACAGCATATACATACCACTTCTGAGTCATCGCAGCCATTTCAAGAAACTACTTCTTCACATAAGCAATCAGCCAGCCAAATGCCAAGTTTCATCAAAATAAACTCAAATGATTTTGCCTCGTGTTACCACTGCTATAAAACAGGACAAAGCTGTTAGAGTGCTTGAAAACTGGTGTTTAATAACCATGGAGCCATGGCCCCCTCACGAGATAAAAACATGCATCAGCAAGTCAGATGGTACTGACTGTGCACGTGAGTGCTCAAACTTTCACCCTATAATGTCGGGGTCTTTGCCTGCATTTAGAGATGGCATATGCTGCAAGGTAACTGTCTGCTCTCGCTTGCCTATTTTTAGTTGCTTCCGCAGGACAAGAATTGTAATTTATTTTGCAGAACAGCAAATGTCACATCCTATGAGTACGTTGTTGTACAAAATGCGATATTGTAGCTGGAGAAAAGTGACCTTCCATAATGGAAGTGTCCTATGGAACTAATAGAAAATGATAACCAATAGCTTTTACCAGATAATTATATCCCTCTTCTAGAACAGTTTTAAAAGCCAAGGACATCTCTATCCATAACACTGTGCAGTTCAGGCTTGTTAGGTGTGCCCTTTTTTTTTCTCTCTTTCAATTCCATTACAGCCAAATTCATTTAATCTCTGTCTAAAAAAATTCATGTTGGTATTGTCAGGGATTCAGACACAAGGCTTAACCTTTTGACTATGATTGACCAGCTCCTCCTTTCTGCATGTACCACAAGCTTAGAAGGTTGCAGTCTTCCAAATCTAGCTTAATTGATCTTAAATCTATTGTTTTATTTTCACGAGGATTGCTGACTGGGTTACAAGTACAGAATTCCATATATATGTCTACAGCTATACATGTATGTAGACTTGATATCTCCTCTGCCAGCATAGGGTGCCATCCTGAACTGAAGCCTCTTTTGTAAGGGCCTTTTGGTTTGCTTTTGAAAGATTTCAGCAGCTGCGTGTGGCAGTGGTATTAACCGAATGGTAGTAACTGAAGTGCATGCCTCCTGATGCAGACTTATTTGTGTCAGAGCACAATACTAATTTATTCTCTGGGAACCTACAGAATACTTCTGGGGAAAAAAAAAGCCATGGCTTAAGACATATACACTGTTCAGTGCCAATATATCTAACTGAAACAGAAAGCAAGCCTCCATTTAGCAGCAGAATGAGGACAGAAAAACTAGTGCATTCATGGCATTGGGAAGAAATAGGCATTCTTGCTTCGACAAGCTCAGCCAGAGGATAGAAACCATTTTATACCTAGGTCTCCCTGAAAATGTTAGAACAGTCTCCAAATAAAGGCCAGAATAACAATGCAAAACACAGATCAGAAGTACCATATTTTCCAACATAAATGTCTATGTGGCCAGGAACACCAGACATGGAGTAGCATGGGTTCTGTCCCAGATTGTCATGTTTTTCATGATACTTAGTAATACTTTGTTTTGAGAAGGAAAAAACACTGGTTTCGTACAGCTACCAAATATTGCCCACATATACTTTCTGTCAGCAGACTCAGCTGCCATCTGCATCAGGGTTTTTCCATTGCCTTAGAAATCCCTCATGCTTACTTCTCTGGTAGAAAAAACCAAAAGTTTCTGTAAACTGATCTCTGCATAAAAATTTAGGACAGAATCTCAGAGTGCTGGGGGTTGGAAGGGACCTTGGAGATCATCCACTCCAACTACCTGCTCAAGCAGGGCCGCCAGGACTGTGGCCTGTTGGGTTTTAGATATCTTCCAAAGATGGACACTCCACAACCTCCCTGGGATGCTGCTCAGATACATTCACAGTGAAGAAGGGTTTAATGATATTCCGGAGAAATCTCCTGTGCTTACATGAATGCCCATGGTCTCTGGTCCTGTCACTGGGCAACACTGAAGAGAACCTGGCTTCCTCATCATCATTCCTTCCATCACTTATTAATACACATGGAGAAGATCCTCCTGAGCCTGCTCTTCTCCAAGCTGAATAGTCACAACTCTCTCAGCCTGTCCTCATAGGAGAGATGCTCCAATCCCTTCATCACCTTTGTGGTTGTGGGAAGTCCAGTACTGCACACAGTACTCCAGATGTGTCTCACCAGCACTGAGTATAAAGTAAGGCTTGCCTCCCTCAGCCTTCTGGAGACACTCTGCCGAGGATGCCATTGCCTTCTTTGCTGATTTATGGTCAACTTTGTGTTCACCAGGATCCCCAAAGTTATTTCTGCCATCTGCTTTCCAGCTGGGTTTCTGGGGTCATTCCTCCCCGTGGGCAGCACTTGGCTTTTCACTTTTTTGAACTTCATGAAACCTCAAACCTTCTCTGGCTTGTTAGAATCTAGTCACAGTAAAAAAACTCTGAAGAGAAGGAGGTAATAACTGGAGTTGCATTTGTAGTATTCAGCTAAACAGAGATGGTCTTATCTGAGATGTAACACTATGAGGATGGAATGAGAAGTGTAAATTTGCACACTCACAAAAACACACACTCAACGTGTCTGGACAGTGTACAGTCAGCACTTCAGTGCAGCCCCTTGCTGGGCTTGCTGTGATATATGGTCCATGTGTATGTGCCCTGTCCTCCATTGGTGCCAAACAACAGCTGCAATGGGAGGGAGCATTCTTCTATCCTAAAACACCCAGAAGGTTGAGGATCTTTGTCTTTCCCAACAACTGACATATCTGCAGAGGTGGGCTATCCCAAAGAGACTTTATCTGGGGTCCCTATGAATAGACTGGACCTCAAATGCTCTCTGCCCTGCATACACATCCTAGAACCAAAAGACCGTTGCAAACCATTTGCATCAACAAAAACAGCAACAACATCTCACATCTTTGAGGCAGTGCAAGCCAGCTAGTCAGGAGCAGACAGAGCATGCAAAGATGCTAGTTTTCCCTTGCTAAATGTTAAAAACCTTAGGGAAAATGCAAATCCTTCATAACTTCAAGTCTGACAACAGCCTGGCTGAGTCTCTTCAGCAGTGGGCTCAATGCTGAGATTGGAGGAGTTGCATCTGAAGTGATATTCAGATATCTGGTTGAAGAAAATAGAACACACTGCCTGGAATCCATGGGGACAGGTTTGGCACACTGTTGTTAAATGGAGTTCTACTAATTGTTTACGAGGCATATCCTTAAAGATCCTTTCTATGATTAAATTAACATAAAATGTTTTAATATATGAAAATCACCAAAGACCATGTATTTGCAAGGTTGTTGGGGTTTTTTTAAATTTTGTTTACATTGGATAGGACAGATAAAAAGTAATTGCTTTTCAGGATGAGCTTCTGCTCATTTATATGATTATGATTTTTTGATTAACCTTTTTTTTCTTCCTGTTCTGTGCATAGTAAGCAGGATCCTCTCCTTTTGTAACTTTATCATTTTAATAAACCTTGCCATGCCAGCAGCAACTAGAGATCATTGTGACCTGCCCATGACCACCTGAGCCCTACTTAATTGATTTAATGAATTTACCTTACCCAATCCTTGATATCAAGTTTAATCAAATCCATTTGATACACAAAAAACTCAGTGGCCACTCTTGTTACATCTCGGTGGAGGAGATGAGTGTATGTGTCGTAAAACTTCTTGGGTTTGTCTTTTTAAGAAGATATTAGCTTTTTCTCTATGGCCATTGCTAAGTGAAACTATATGCATGAAAAGTAGATTAACTTCTCTCAAGAAAAGGAAAACAGTAAGAGCAGCCATACAGGTCCATTCAGTCTATCTGATTGTGATGGGATCATCCCAGTATGGAATGTCCATGGAAGAGTATAGTAAGATACCCATTACTTTACAAAGGTTTTAATTAAATATTGCCCCACTAAATAATGATTTACATTTCAATAGTGTCAGCCACCTCATTTTTAGCAAGACTTCCAACTCAGAAACATGAAAAGGGCAGAAGCACCACATCAGTCCTTGAGTTTATAAACTAGCTGCAAAAAAAACCACAGGAAAATTGCAAAGCCACAGCATATTGAAAAAAGCCACACACAGAGTGACACACAACTTGAAAACAAGCCAGGTGACAGAGACACCCTCCCAGTTTCTTTACTCTGACTGCATTCTAACATTGTGATATGTTGGTCCTCATCTGTCACAGCAGCACCTCCAAGAGGGGGAACTGGTGCCCACTACACCATCATCAAAGCCATCTCTAGAGCCGACACAGATTGCAAGGCTCTCTGCTGCAGGGCGGGCTCCCTTTGAATGTTATGTTGTTTTTACTTTTTTTAAAATCACCCTCTGTAGTTACATTGAAATGACCTCTCTCCTCCTGCTACTGCACAAGCTCCTTTCTAAGGGAGATAGATCACTGGAAGTCAAGATACACACTTCGCTTCAGGTTGAAAAAAACATCTGCCCAATGCTGAAAATAAAGTCAAGGAGAATGATTTTTGGTGACTCTTGAGTGACTTCTCATGGGGAAAGGAGATCAGCAAACCAAGCACTCAGATCAGGAGCAGCTCCTTACCTGGGCAGGACAGGCTTGGTCCCTAAGAGGTCACAGGGAAAACTCCTGCCAAGGAGTGAGTGCTACACACCAGAGGAGTGTAGCAACCCACACCGCCCTTTACCACAGCTTGCCATGTTGTTTGGTCACTTCTCATCCCACTGGAGGCCCAGAAACGAGCATGCAGGTAATGCTCACCATTCCCTGACTCATCAAGGACAGCGGTAAGCCAAGGTTAGCGAAAGAATCGCAGAATGGTTTGGGTTGAAAAGGACTTTAAAGATAATTTTGTTCTAATGCTCCTATCATGGCCAGGAACAGCTTCTATTAGATCAGTTTGTCCCTGGCTCCATGCAAGCTGGTCTTGAACGCTTCCATGGATGGGGCATCAATGAGCCTCAGCCCTGTTCCCAAAGTCTCATGGGAGCCCAGCTGGTTGCAGCCCACGCCATCAGCATGGCTGGGTGGCTGTGTACTCACAGGTTTATAAACCAAGGGTTCCAGGCTTTGGGGTACAGAAATCACCTACTCTGAACCTTAAGTGCATTTGCAGTTCTCTTCTCCAGACTTAGAATTCACACATCCATAAAGCCCTTGCAATTTGTATGTGCAGCTTTGTGATCAGGTTGGCCTAGAGCACTGTCGCTGCCAGAGGGGCTGCTGGCCCCTTCTCAGTGCTCTGCTTCAGGGTCAGTTCACTCTGCAGCTTCTCCCTAGCCTCAGGTACTTTCCCCACCGAGGCTCTCCCCAGCACAAGACTATTCCTTGCAAGCCGGTGCCTGCCAAGGGGGAGAGCAGAGGGTTGTGCATGAACAACAGAACAGGAGCCTGCTCTCAGCTGGAGCACACTGCCTTCTTCTGTCTTTACCAAAACACTTGCCAGCCTCTGAGGGAGGAGAAAGCCCCCAACAACTGACTTGTACCATGAGCTCCCAGGAGGGCATAGGAGGAACATCCCCACTACTGCCCCTGAGTCTAGCATCCTACTCTGGACCTGTGCCTTACTGCTGCTCTTCAGGGCTCTGCATCTGAAATTGTTCCTCTGACTCCTGCGCTGCAGTAGGTTGGGCTCCCCAGCATCCTGTCAGGTCCCCTTGTGGTGCAATGTCCTTTCCTTTCCATCCACACACAACCAAAATCACCTGGCATAGGACTATTTCTCTAAAAGTGAGGATATCTGTGTAGTGGTGCTGTGGCTGAGCAGCCGAGGGGAGGATCTCAGCCATGCATGAGAAGTGGGAGACAGTTAAATTGGGGATGATTATGATTAAATTTATTGCTAAAACAAGACCTAAAAATTGCTGATATCTACATAAAACTATCTTAAAAAGTATCTAAATAACAACTCATAACAAGAATAACTCATCTATTACAATGGATTACAGTATCATCTCCTATTGAGCCACAAGCTTTGGCAAGACCCCCTCTTTGTCTGAACTGTCCAGAGAAGTCTAGGTCTGCTCTAGTCTCACATCTGGTCACAGTCTGTGTCTAAAGGATTATGATGTAAGAAGGTTCAGCTAGAAATGTACAGGTTTACAGTTGGCCTTTCAGGAGTTCTGTTGGTTTTGCTCTACAGTTTTTTTCTCTAGGCACTGAACAGGATTTTCTCTAAGCAGTCCGGATCCCAATGTTAAAATTCTGTTTTATCCCAGAAGTTAAACAAAACCGAAAATTTGGTACTGTGCAATTAATTAAAAATGGATGAGTTTCTATCTGCTGAGCTTTTAATTTAAAAAAACCCCTGTATTATCCTGAACATTTGCATGAGGAGGCTGTAAAGGATTGCTGCATAGTGATATTGAGAGAATTCAGAAGATTTGCGTGCAGACCTCCATGTTTCAAAATGAAGATGCTGCTACCAACACCACGAAGCCACTTTACTGTTCTCCATTTGGGAACTTTGCTTTATCTTGGCTAAATTTCCCTTTGCTAGCCCTCGAGGTCAACACATCCAGCAACTCAGTTATATTTTCCTAGCTGTCCTGTGAAGCTGAAACCCTGAAAATAAACACTGGAGCAAGGCTGAATATTTTCCTCCGCTTCCTCCTTTCCCAGATAGCTGTAGGTTTTCAAGAAAACGGGGTGTGATGGGGAATTTCAAATTGCAAATGAAAATTTGATTTTCACAATTGCTAGCAACATTTTGAAAGGTAAATCTGAATAATTTCTCTTCTTGGAAAAAAGTTTATCGCTTTTTCTTCTGATGCAGGGCCAGCTTTACCTAATCATGTCAGTCTCCATGCTTGCTTCCTGTACTGCTCCTCAGCCTCATGAAACTTCCCTGGTGTTTCCTGAGCACAGTGAGTATACTATCTGGTGCTGATGGTGACCTTCTCTAAGGTCAAATATGGGGAATCCTTTCTCCGGCCAGACCTTTGCAGTGACATCCAGCTCCTGCACTCCAGGGGAAGGCCTAGAAGAGGTCAAGAGAGGTAGAGGTCCAGCCCTGGAGGTCCCAAACCTGCTGCTGTACCTCGGCTTGCCAGTTCCACTGGCATTCATAAAATCATAGAATCACTGAACAGTTTGAACTGAAGAGATATTAAAGGTCATTTTGTCCAAATCCCCTGCAACGAACATCTCCTCTCCCTTACATGTATGAGTAAGCTGCCTCTTGATGGGATAGACAGGTGTTCACACGTTTGTATGAGCATGGTGGCACATATCACAAAATAAAGCTTTTGAAGATGTCGTTGCTCATTGCAAGGGGGTTGGACTAGACAACCATTAAAGGCCCTTCCGACCCAAATGCTTTTTTAATTCTATGAATACTGCTTGGCATCACCAGTGGGACATGGAAATTGTTTCCTGTAGGATGCCTTAGGGTATTTACTTTTCTTTATAGAGTTTCTTATGACTCATAGTTCTTCCTTGGAACTTTGATGTATTCTGAAGGTTCAACCTCATTTTGCTGTTGAAAACAAGTTTGTCCAAGACAGAATTTTCTCTTTTTACCAGCAGATAAAAGGAAGAATTTTGTCCTAGAAAGAGTGGTCATTAACTCACTTTGTTTATACTGTCTTCAGGAAAAGTGGCAATCACTTCAAAATACTCAAGAGTGGAAAAGGGGTGTAGACAGGAAGGGGAGCCTGAGAAAACTGAAATCTGTGATTTCTGAAATCTGTGAAGCAGCAGCCTCAGAGAGGTTATGGAAAGCAATGAGCACTTGGGAAAGGGAGGCCAAGACTATCCTTCACAGGAAGGCTTTGAGTAGGAGGCAAAGGACTTAAGAGCTGTCACAAACTGAGAAGGTACAAAAGTTGTGGAAGAAAGGGGGAACTGGTGGAACAGCCAGGGAGGAGGAGAAAGAAGGTGGTACAGAAGGGCCACAAGGTTGTGAGGCAGGCTGTGTGGAAGGAAAATTTGCTATAGGAGAAAAAGCAGTGCTGAGAGTAGAGAAAGGCCACAATCGCTATTAGTCTGTGACTAATGACAGTAACTCACACCCCAAGAGCTGATGCTAAGGACAGGGCTTGGCAGGTGTATGTCTTAGATGGACTTTGGAAAATGAGGTAAGACCTTGTGACAGCTTCCCGTGAAGGTCTTGGACTGGGACAGCTGCCAGCTCCCAGGAGGTAGGAACTGCCCCTTGGTCTGCCCAGCCCAAAACAAATCAGAGTAGTGTCAATGCAAGATACAAACTACTTGATTTCTTTTTGGGGAGTTGTTCGGTGAAGGGCTGTTTTGTTGTGATGATGACTCGAGGCAGTAGGAAGGGCTAAAGAAGAGCTGCTCATTATGATTATTGCTCCTCTGCTACAGAAACAGAATGAATTCTGCCCGTTACTCCCAGTAGAATACTTTTCCCCTTCCCTTTCCTTCCTGAAAGAGAAGGTCCTTAAATTAATGTCATGTCAAGATACAAACACAGTCCATTTTCCCAACACTTGATTAGGCCTATCATTTCCACCTTTTATATTTAACATTTAAGTTTAATCATGAAGTTGTTAACCATAAAAAAACTATTAAACGAATACAGTACATTCAAAAAAATTAGGAAGTATTTCAGAATGAGCACTTAAAAAGAAAATTTATGCATAGAAACAATGGAGAATTACAATTAAGAGCTCTAGGGATTGGAGAGTGATTTGTCCAGCCATTACACAGTCATTTCAATTTAAATTAAAATTGCAACTATTTTCTAGTCTACTAAAAATATGTGGTGTCACATTAAGAGTTTTAATGGAGCTTTCTCTAGGGAATGTAGCATAGCTAGTTAGTACCACATAAATAACTAAATATTGGAAACTGAATAAATTCTCTGCCAAAACACTAATATGATAAAACCAAAAAATGGCAGTAGATGAGTTTATTTTCTCTAATGAAGTGCAGCCCTCATATTAAACCAAAGAAACAGTTCACAGGGTGTCCAAGTCTGCATGGTTAACCTGAGCTGACTGATAAAAATAAAGCCTGCCAGATATATTTTTCTAACCTGACAAGTGTCTCTGTAAATGATGCTGCATAGTTTGTTCACAAATTACAACAGTGCTGTCTAAATGTATAGTCATCCCTCCGTCGCCTAGAATATGCAATATAAGTCACTATGGTCTATCCAAATATCCCTGATGTAGGGAAAGTTGGCTTACTCTCTAAGTTTTAATATTTTCGTTTAGTGATTGAGCTTTAAGTTTTAACCACTGCAAAACATGTTTTCAGAAATAGAGGTTTTTACTGAGTTACTTTATTCAAGTCTACTTAAACATTAAGATCTAACCAATCAAAATGTACCCATTCACCAAGCCAAATACAGCCTTCAGGTGAGCCTGGATGGCTTTTACAATTCAGAAGGTACTTGGCATCTGGGAGCAGCAGCTGCTGTGCTGACCAGTTTTCATGAAGAACAGGACAATGTGTTGTGCCTGCTCTGCTCACCAGCTCTATACCTGGATTCCAGAGAAACACTTAGAATCAGGAGCTCACCCCATCTTGACTCCCAGTGCTGCAGGTAGGACCTCAGCTGTGGAGGAAATACCATCCCTTGACCTGCTGCTCTGAACAGTGCAGCTACCTTCACTCCCAAAGAGAAGAACCTCCCTCCTGTCCCTGCGCTCAAAATGTAAAAGAACACATCCTGTCTGTAACTGCCTCCATACCTGTGAGCCCCAGCAGGAGACTTGTCAGTGGGATGTCTCTTGCACCATCATTAGCAGATCAGTGTGCCATGCAGTTCTGTGCAATGCCTGCACCTGCAGAAGGGTGGGATATGCCATGTGGGATGGATGGCAACTCTCAGATGTGAATGTAAAGAGGCGTTCCGAGGTCATGCAAAACATCTCCTGAACATTCAGCAGACTTTAGGGACAGGAGGGTGTAGTGCAAAACTTTTTTGAAGCCTATTTGCTATTATAGCTCTCAAACACCCAGAACTCAAAGCTTTAGGGACCAGCAGTTACTACCAAATATATTACAATGAAACAACTGAAATTTTATTATCAATATCTCCAAACAAAAATTGGCTGCATTTATACACTGGAAGAGCTTTCCATACGGCATTCCCAGTTGTTTTTTCACCTTGCTGTTTTCATAAATTACGGATGTCAGTACTGTAATTCCCTTAGTTAGTATATTGACTTTAATTTAGTAAAACAAAAGGCAAGCAATCAGTCTAATAGCCTCAAGCCTGACCGAATCTGGATAGCCAAGTCTATGTGGTTTTCCTTTGCATGACATGTACACCAAAACTCACTCTATAGGCTCAAGAATTAGCTTAACCTCAATATGTAAACATATTTTGATTTTCCCTTCTCAAAATTTAATTCTGTTTTTGTCTGCTCAGATTACACAATTGCTTCCATCTTAAAGCAGACCAGCTACAATTTCTCATTTGAGTTCCTCTGACCCTAGCACCTGAACCATCTACCCACCCACTCTTCTGAAAAACCATCCAGCTGGACAAGTTCTGAAGAAAAGAGACAAAGAAACCAGCAAGAGTGATAATCTCTACGAAATATTTCTTCCTTGTTATAATTTTAAAGCAGAGTCTTTAAAAAGGAATGCACATCAAGCTTTGAATGGAAAAATAATTTAAACGTGTGAACTGGTGAGCCATAGGGGTAAAGCAGGAAGGATTCCCTGTTGTCTGTTCCTCAAAATATAATCAACATGCCACACAGCTTGCTAAGATATCAAAATTACTCTAGTCCTCTTTTGTGAACTGGTTTTCTTAGTAATCTGTAACAAAAAGACAAAAGGCTCTTCATACTGCAATAGATAGTAAATGTGATTGCCAGAAGGACAGAGGTTAGTCCATGAATTACTAAGGTAAGGGAGTAAAAGAGATGAAAGGTCACTTGCTGAAGAGGGTAGAACTTCTAGTAGGTTCCTCAAGTACTGGTCTGGGACCACTCTTGCTAAATATTTCTATTAGTGGCCTAGACACAAACTGTAGAAGGCGCTACCGAAATTTGCATATTAAGTTAAAGATCATAGAATTACAGAATCATTAAGGTTGGAAAAGACCTCTAAGATCAAATAAGTAAATAGGTTAATGCAGCATCATTGTGTTCACCATTAACCCATGTCCCCAAGTGGGGACATATGCACACAACTTCAGAACACTTCCAGGGATGGTGACTTCACCACTGTCCTGGACAGCCTGTGCCAGGGCTTGACAACCCCTTCAGTGAAGAAATTTTCTCTAATATCCATCCAAACCTCCCCTGCTGCCACTTGAGGCTGTTTCCTCTGGTCCTACAGCTAGTTAACTGGGGGAAGAGCCCAGCCCACACTTCGCTATAACCTTCTGTCTGGGAGCTGTAAAAAAGGAGAAGGTCCCCATCAAACCTCCTTTTCTCCAGGCTGAACCCCTCCAGCTCCCTCAGCTTCTCCTCATCAGATTTCTGCTCCAGACTTCTCCCCATCTCCATTGCCCTTTTCTGGACACAATCCAGCAGATCCATAGAATATTCTAAGTGGGAAAGGACCTAGTAGGATCATCAAAGTCCAACTCCTGGCCCTGCACAGGACAGTTCCAAGAATCACACCATGTGCCTGAGAGTATTGTCCAAATGCATCTTGAACTCTGTCAGTCTTGGCACTGTGACCGCTTTCCGGGGGAGCCTGTAAACTGAATCATCTGCAAACTTACTTAGTATCCCTTTGAGTCCTGCATCCGAGTTGTTTATGAAGATGTTGAAAAGAACTGGACCAAGTATGGAAGCCTGCAGAACCCCACTAGTGGCTTGTCACCAGCCTGATGTTAGACCATTCACTTCGTGCCCGACCCACAAGCCAGCCACTCACCCATTGCACTATTTTTCCAGCTGTGGGCTGAGTTGTCTAGAAGGACCCTGTGAGAAACAGTATGTTCCAATCTGGTTATCAGAGAGAGATGCCTCTACCAAATTAAGGTGCAAACAAGACCAGTTAATAGTATGGATTTTGTTTAACAATAAATGTGAGGTAGAGATAGATTTAAAAAAAAAAGATAGAAAAGAGAGCAGGGGGCAGAGAAAGAGAGTGAGAGAGAGAGACAGATGAAGTAGAAAGATAGTCACCATTCCTGTGGATCCAGACAGCATCCCATCAGTCCTCTTCACCCTGGGCTTCTTAGTTGTAGGGGTCCTGAGGTCACCTAAAACCTCTCACCATTTATACATTTTAGCAACAAAGAAATTAATTCTCATTGACTACTCAGTTCTCTTATTCTATTGGTTAAATGATTCTTTTTCTTCTAAAGCTAATTAGTCCCATGCTCAGTCTTTTATTTTGTTTCAGTGGGTTTCTTGTCTTTAGTCAGTGGGCTATGGTATCCCCCTGCCAGACCTGTCAGAGGTGATTTTCACCATAGCTGCTGATTGCACTTTACTTGCGGATACAGTCTCCCAAAGGCTTGTTTACCTTTCCTTAGGCCTGACATAAATGGACAATAGTACCACCTTTGTCTTATCTCTAGTTCCCGTTAGGTGACTTAACTCACAGTCCATATTCCAGGAATCCAGGAGGCATATTTCAAGTGGGGTAGAATGGGGAAAGGGGAAGGGTGGTGAGCAGAATGGGGGGAGTGGGTTTTGGTGGTCACAGATGAGCAGTTGCACAATTTGCTACAGTAAACAGAGTCTTCAGTGATCTTAGTGTTTGAGGAAAATGTGATCTTTAAGTCTCCCACACAGTATCAAAAGCTTTACTGAAATCCAAAAAACTATTTCTACTGGCTTCTCTTGATCATCAAGGGTTACCTTGTCAGGGAAAGGAAATCACATTTGATAAGCAGGACTTAGCTCTCATGAAACCATGCTGGCTGTGACCTATGCCTGCGTTGTCCTTCAGGTGGTTTTCTAATACCTCCCAGAATAATCTTCTCCATAACCTTATCAGGCACTGCACGGTCATCTTTCTTGTGCTTTTTGAAAATTACAACNAAAGCTTTACTGAAATCCAAAAAACTATTTCTACTGGCTTCTCTTGATCATCAAGGGTTACCTTGTCAGGGAAAGGAAATCACATTTGATAAGCAGGACTTAGCTCTCATGAAACCATGCTGGCTGTGACCTATGCCTGTGTTGTCCTTCAGGTGGTTTTCTAATACCTCCCAGAATAATCTTCTCCATAACCTTATCAGGCACTGCACGGTCATCTTTCTTGTGCTTTTTGAAAATTACAACAGCTTCCACTCAGCTGGGACCTCTCCAGATTCCCAAGACTGTTCAAATATCGAGAGAAGCCTCACAATGATATCAGCCAGCTCTTAGAGTATTCTCTGGCGAATCCCATCAGGCCCCATAGATTTATAGGGATCCAGCTGGTGCAGCAGACCACAACGACTTCAGGATCAACTGTGAGTTTATCATTCTCAAGTCATGGTCATTCAGCTCAGGGCACTGGGACTCCCTTAGCCCATGTTGAAGAGAGGTAAGGAAAACATTAAATACCCCTGTCTTGTCAAACTCCCTATGTGTGAAGTAACCACCCTCATTCTGGAATGGGCCAATGTAATTTCTGCACTGCTTTTTGCTGATGTATTTAAAAACCCTCTTTTTATCGTCCCCCACAGTTCTGGCAAGTTGCAACTCCAGTTAAGCTTTGGCTGCAAAAATTTTCTCCCTGCAGAGCAGCATCTCCGTGTTCCTGCCACATCACCCAACCTTCTCCTGCTGGGCGTACACCTCCCTTTTCTGCTTTATCTCCAAAAGAAGATCTCTGCTTAGCCAAGCCAGCCTTCTGTCTCATCTGCTGGACTTTCAGCATTCTAGAATTGCTTCTTCCTGTGCCATTAGGAGGTGATGCCTAAAATGTGACCCACAGTAATGGACTCCAGCACCTTTGGAAGAATTTTCCCAGGGATTTTGCTCACTATTTCCCTGAGCAGCCTCAAGTTTGCTCTCCGCATGTCCAAGGGTGAAATTTTTCTGGCACTTTTCCTCTTAGCAACAGAGATTTTAAACTCAATCACTTTGTGGTTGCTGTAGCAAAGATGGCCACCAATCATGTCATTCATGCAATCCTCTCTGTTAACAAGCAACAAATCAAGGAGGGCATCTTTCCTAGTCAGCTCTCCTAGTACTTGTATATGAAGTTGTCATCCAGATGTTTTAGTAGTCTTCTGGCCTGGATTGTAACAGCTGTGTGATGCTCCCCGTTGATTTCTGACAGGCTGAAGTACCCCAGAAGTACAAGGGCAGTTGACTTGGATGCATCCCTCAGTTCCTCAGAGAAGGGATGCATCCTTTAGTTCCATTGGTGTTATCATCCAGGATGGGAGATCTATAGTAGGCTCCAACAGAGACATCTACATCATTTGACTGGCCCTTGATTCTTACCCAGAGGCTCTCAACTGTGCCACTGCCAGTCGGGGCCCCCCTACATTCTAACTCTTCTGTTACATACAATGCCTCCCTCTGCCTCATCTGCCCTGCCTATTCTTCCCAAAGAGTCCGTAACTGTTCAATAGGGCACTTCAACCACAGGGCTTGTCCCAGTGCGGTTTTACTTAAGCCAGTGATGTCAAACCACTGGGAGTGGGCCAACGATTCAAGCTCCTCTTGTTTCTTCCTCATGCTGTGTGTGTTGGAACAGAAACACTTCAGGTGCAGTTTGTTGTAGCCAACACCCCCCACCAGTGCTCAGCTCCTCAAGTTTAGGGCCATCACTCCACTGCCTCTCACTACCCAGCCTAGTTTTGTCCCTTTCCCCCTTCCAATCTAGTTTAAAGCTCTATCAACAAGTCCTCCTAGTTCCTATGCTAGAAACTTTTTTCCCCTCTGAGAGGTGCATCCCATCAGGTGTCAGCAGCCCACATGTTTTACAGACCATCCCATGGTCAAAAAACCAACATCATTCTAATGACATCAGCCCCAAAGCCCAATGTTGAACTGATGGATATGCCTGTTCCTTTGAATATTGTTTCTTTGAATATTATTCCTTGGTAATGGAAGGACTGTGGAAAATACTGCGGCACTGCCGGTTACAGTACCGAGCACCCACCCGGACCAGGGAGAAGCTGGCCAGATCTCTCGGAGGCGCGGGAGGGCTGGCGAAATTCCAGCAGGGGTTCGCCCAGCCCACTGATGGTACAGGCGCACTGAGGAAGGCGAGACGAGGAGGAGGGACTTCTCGAGATGGTGCGAGATTTATTATGGCACCAGGGTCGTGCCAGAAGCAAGACAATGTGTTTCACACTCACAGTTATACCCCTGTGAGTGGGTGGGGGAAGATACAGAACACCCAATGATGCAGGGACGCAGGGTTTGAATTTGGCGGGTTGGGGTTAGAGAGCCAATGGGAAGGATCGTGGGAGGGGAGAAACACTGTGGAGAGAGGGAAAGAGATGGCCGTGCCTAGTTTGTGGGGAGCGCACTGCAACAGGAAAACACTACCTGATCAGAAGGTCCTGATCCTTCAACCAATCATCCCTAGGTTCTGAAATCCCTTTTAATTGCCCTCAGGCTTCTCTTTGTTGTCTCATCATTGCCGATTTCAAGAACCAGTAATAGATAATAATCAGAGAGCCTTGTAGACTGGAGAGTCTTCTAGTAATGTCCCTTACTTGAGCTTCTGGGAAGCAGTACGCTTCCCTGTAAATTGAGTCTAGTCTCCATACCGAATCCTCTGTTCCCTTTACAAAGGAGTCATGAGAACTATTCTTCTTTCCTTCTTAACAAATGAGGGTGTGATGCAGCGGTAGATTGTGTTGCCCTAGTTGGCCCCTCCATCCCAGAAGTACCTTCATCCACCTCACCAGCTGACTGTCTTTCTGGTTTCAGGCCTTCCTACCTGCTGTGAAAAGTGCCAGTCCTACTTGTCCTCATCACGTTTTCAGGAAGAGGAGCTTTTCTCCTAGAACTGGCAGTGATGAGCTTCCAGCCCTCCTGTCCAACAGACCGACTAGCTATGCGTTCTGAATCCATCTGGCTCTCTACTACAATGGAAGTTCAAGACTCCTGAGACAGTCGCACCTCTGAGAATTCATCAGTCTCTCATTTTCCTGAATACTGTGTATTCACTTCCCCTCGTTCCTTCACCTGGTGATGCAGCACATCGACAACAGCATACCTGAAAAAGGAATGATTGTCAGCCTCAGTCTCACAGAGAGGCATCCAGCATTCCTGATAACCTGAGACCGGGAGAGCTGCATGTAGCATCAGCAGGTCTGGCTGGCTGGAGGCCTCTGACATGGCTGATGCAGTGACTACAGCAGCTGCAGGGGCATGCCAAAACTATACCTGAGAGAAGATACACTATTAAGACTGGTGCTGAAAAGATCTCTTTGCATCCTTCACCAACTACTTGGTCTGTTTTCTGCCTCTACTGGCTGCTCCCAGATAGCTGAAGAGCAGCCCTTCTGCTCACCCCATCCATAGAAACTGACAAGCCATGCCCCTGTTTACTCACTCCCCTTCTGCTGGTTCTGGGTCATTCACATTCCCTAGAGCCATTTAAATCTCCCTTGCTGCTTCCGGAACGGACCCCTCCTTGCCAGTTGGCTGCCAAGGACTTCCAGGTTTGGATGGGGCTGGGGGCTGCTGCTCGGGTATCCCCAAGCTCAGGAAACCCCCTGTACAGCTGATTCCAACTCTCACCCCTAGACTTATCTCAGTTGCCACTGATGCTGCCTTATCAACAGACAAGTGTCTTTCTTGTCATGATGGACCCAAAACGGAAGACAATTGGATAAGAACAGAAAGGAGGAACTGAGAACATGTGCAGCAGAAAAACACATGAATATCCATAGCATAACGTACTAGGAGCAATAGTTCTGGTAGAAAGGGAACAAAGAGAGTGGTTATTGCATGAAATCCATACAGGGACTTACAAGAACAGGGACCACTTGATCATCTCCTTTTAAAGGAAGATGAACCAAGATCACCTCAACACCAGGATGATGGAATGGAGAGTCAAGATAAGGCCCCAAAGTTTGGTGAATTCAGTCTTAAAAATCATACATTGGTAAGTTGTAATTGGACAAATGGTAGTATCATGGAGAGGTAAGACTTAAGATTAATGGTAATGCCAAGAAAACATTCATGTACAATTGTCATGATTTCATCCTAGCTGACAACTCAGCCCCACCAGCCACTTGCTCACTCCCTCTCAGTGAGAAGGGGGAAAGAAATGGAAAGGTCATAGTTGAAACCCTTGGCTTGAAATTAAGAGAGTTTAATAGGCGAAGACAAAGCACACAAGCAAAGTAAATCCAGGAATTAATTCCCCACTTTCTGTGGGCAGGAAAGTGCTGAGCCAAACCCAGGAGAGCAAGACTCCTTCATGCCTAACCATGACTCAAGAAGACAAATGCTGCCCCTCCCTTCTTCCTTCTCCCCTGTGTTGGTTTTGTATGGCCTGGTTTTTGGTAGCAGGGGGGCCAGAGATGTAGATGCTGTGAGAAGCTGCTAGAAGCTTCCACCATGTCTGGCAGAGCAAATCCCTGATGGCTCTGCATATGGACATGCTGCTGGCCAAGGGTGGGACAATTAGAGATGATGGTAATGCCTCTGTGATTACATATTTAAGAAGAAATCAAAACCAAAGGTGGTGGCACAGTTTTAATTCCAGCTAGAGAAGAGGAGGTAAGAACCTGTGAGGGAAACAACATTGACACACCAAGGTCAGCGAAGGAGGGGGAGGAGGTGCTCCAGGTGCTGGAGCCAAGATTCCTCTGCAGGTTGCGGTGATAACCATGGTGAAGTAGGCTGTACCCCTGCAGCCCATGGGGATCCACGGGGGATGCAGAGATCCATCTGCAGCCCGTGGAGGAGATGCCCACACCAGAGGAGGCTGTGATGCAGTGGGAGAGCCAGTGGAGAGAGGGGGCCCCTGCTTCCAAAGTGGAGCAGCCTGTCCTTGGAGGACTGCACCCTGAGTGTCCCACACCGCAGCAGTTTTGAGACGACTGCTGCTTGTGAGATTCACATACCTCCGTTATCTGTTAATCCTTGTTTTTGCCTTTGAGTTCCACATGAGATCAGCTGAAATAGATTTCCAGCAACGTCAGTAAAAGAAATTACTGATAGAGTAGCAGCAGTTTAGTGTAAAAAAAAAGGGCACACATGATTCCTGTTTCTTGCCTGTTTTCTAATTCCTATCACCAAATGTTATGCATTCACAGCAAGGAATATTAGTAAAAGAAGTCAGGACAGTAGTCTATGAAGAACCTTATTTCGCACACCAGAGTTTGTAAGACAATGTGAATGAAATCAGTGTTCTTTAGCTTAAAAAGAATGAACAAGACATCCTGATTACTTCTTGTCCACAACATCAGTTTTGTCACCATACGGAGAAGATAGTTACACACAGAGAATATGCTTTTGAGCAGTGGCAGTTTGGGCGTTCCAGGACACTTCTGCAGTCATTCTTGAATGTAAAACTCAAGAAATGCAAAGACAAGTAAATGTTTCGATTCTGCAGCCCTTGGGCTTTATGATTGTGACTCTGATTTAAAACACACGTCATGCTATTCATTAGTGAAACTGCTATCAATATGCCTCCTTCTATCAGCACTTCCATCTTCTACCCTTATTTCATTCTGATCAAATTCCAGGCAGAAGCCAAATTCTTGAGGAGAAGTTTGTATTGAAATGAGAAAGCAAGTAAAATCAGAGATCACATGATACTGCAGCACCTCAGAGACACATCAGCTACAACCCTTGGCTTCTTCACCAACACTTTTAGGTGATTTCCAACTGATAGCTGATATTTAGCAAACTCAAATTTCAGCATGCAGAAACCAAACAGGAGCTTCACGTTGCAAGTGCGAATACTGAAATTATTTAAGCACTGATATAAAGCTATAAGTACCAATTTATTAGAAAAATAAGCTAGCTATGCTTTTAGCAACAGAAATCTTTAATTTGTGTGCCAGTCAAACACTACATATGAGATGTCCTGCACTGGTGTGGGCATCACCATTTACACTTCAGTACTAGCAGTTAATGGATGTCAAGAGCATAGTTGCTTACTACAGCACAGGCATAGTCAAGGGTACCCCAGAACCTATTCTGGACCCTGGCCCACTGACCCCATATGGGTGCCCTGCTCACCATCTGGTCCAGCTTGGTGTTCACTGCAAGCATGCACCACTTGTACACTGGCCCATGGGCACGCTCCAGGCTTCTGTGTCCCCCTTAAAACCAGCACCCACCCTCTGCCTGTGTGACACCCCCGCCCAGACCTGAGCCCACCTGCTTACTTGCTGGTCCAGCTTCTCAGTTGCTGGGGAATACATATACACACCTGGGTTGTGGAGGACCTAGCCAGCACCAGGCTGAGACCTCTGTGCATTGCCCCATCGGCTGGCACCATCACTCCAGCGCTCTCAACATCCCAGACCCTCAAGATTCCAGCCTTACCAAGTGCAAACTTCCATTTTGATGCAGTTTCCCAAAGCCCCTGAAGTTGCTGTGACTGACAGCGTTATTTTGTTGTCTTTCTGTCACAGGCTGGAATCACAAAATGTGTCAAGTTGAAGGGACTCAAATCCTACTCTTCTCGCAGGACTGCCCGTCAGATCTGCGTCCCTCCATTTTAATTTCTGACTTTCCCACTTTTCCTTAGTATCCCATTTGACATGATCCTTGATTAGATAACCTTTCCAAAATGAACATGACCATGCTCCACACCCTCTTATCAACTACTGTGACCAACCACCCCTGGCTCTCATTACTACCTCTCTTACCATCTCTCAGGTGGGTTTGTGTCATTGTTCATGCTGTCCTGCTTTTCCTACTAGTCCCTTCTGCATCTAAAAGGTTCTTGACCAGAAACATTTCAAGGAGTAGCAGTTCTCTTTTTGCTATCCCTCCTTGCAAGCATTTCTACTTTTTTCTTGAAATCTGCTAAAAATGGTCCTGTTCCTTTATTTGTCTATGCAAAGCAAATGGACAACTTGGCGCTGGAAAAAAAATTGATGGATGCTTCTATCTTGATATAGACAAAGTAACCCTCCAGTTCCTGAGGTAATGGTCACAGAGAACAAGCAGACAGCTTTCATTAGCAGCCATCTCTCATGTCTGCCACTGCAAGCTTCCAGCAATACTCAGCTCTCTCACCCACCCAACCCTTGGGTGGATGTGCCTCAGGCTTTAGTTAAGGGGCAATAACATGGGGTTTACAAGCAGCACATGGCAGATAACTCCAGTTTAAGAAAAAGCTGCAGCATACCATCAACTTGTCTAGGTATTACTGGATGTCTTCGCATAGAGAAAGGCTTCCCACTGCTGCTGCTTGGGCTTACCTTGGTGTGGTTTCTGCTATAGCACAAGTAAAGGCAGAAATAAACACTCCACATGACACCCAGCACAAGCAAAAGGAGATATGCACTGTTTTTAAGGTGTGACTGCAATCCCCCAGCCAACTCTTAGATGTTCTTGCTTGTTCTGCATATTTCAAGTTTTATTTCTGATGCTTAAGTTCTCTTAAAGGTGTCACTTAATTCCTTGTAGGCAGTTGGGTTACAGATGCCTTCTCCATTCAGAACAGGTCAAAGGCAGTGTTGTTCTTCAGCGATCCTCATATCATCACGTTAACCCAAGAGTATCAGAAAGTGCACAGGCTTGTTAAGCATCACTGAGGCTTCATAATGAGATAGCACAATGCTTTATATGGCATCAGTTTACATCCTAGCACTCTTGACTTCACATTTATTGAAGCCCGTCCTATTTTGTACAACACTGAACATATAGTGTAACTCTGGGAACCACAGCTGTGACTTAGTTAATGATCTCAATAAATCCTACTTAAGCAGAGACAGGAAGAGAATTATGCAAATGATTATTACTGTGCACCATGCACTTGATAACTGAAGACATCCCACAATGAGCTTCAGCACATAAACACCAGTACTTTTTTAACCCAGATATGTGAAAAATATGTTAGCAAGGGAGCAGCTTACAGAATTTCGCTTCAGAAAAGTTGCAGTTGCAGAACATTTATTACAAACCTAATATTAAACAAAGCATACAGAAGGAATATGTACAAAGAGGGCTGGTTAAAAACCCAAGATGACAGATTTTTCACATATAGCTGTGACTGTGACAAAGAATTACTTCTCTGAAAAGACCTTTCTAAAACATCGCGATAAAAGACTCTGCCACTCACACTTGGCAGCTAGATAAGATGTCTTCCATCAGCCTCTTGTAGACCCAGGCGTCACCTTTAAGCCGTTGTCGTCGGATACCCACTGCTTCAGGCTTAGTGAGCTGACACACTTCTAACTCAAACTCCATAGTTACTTTACCAAAATCTGACAGTGTTTGACATTTCAGGGTATAACTGTAAAACAGAAGGGAAAACAGAATACTCATTGAACCATTTCATATTTGTTTTGTAATGCAATTTTAAATTCATAAAAGCACGTTAAACAAAATATCCTATTGCTGCTCAGAATACTGTGAAACAGCCCACAATTTAATCAACCGAGAGCTTTGTGAATACTGTCGTTTCAGGGCATTATATTTACCATTATGCCCTAGAACCAATATGCAGCACCCATGTCCTATCCCGCCACAGGAACCCCTGCCAGTGAAAGACCCCCATCCTCACAGCTGGATTGATGGAAATTTCCCATGTTTTTCCTAGACAAGATCACTCTCGTCTGTGTTGGTTACAGCTCAGCTGGGGTGAAAATAGGGAAAACTGAATGCAGAGTTTGAATCATTACAACGGGAGCAAGTGCTGCTGTGCAATCCAGCATCCTTCCAGATTATGAGTTTGGAAATGCATCAGAAGTTAATGTATACTCTGATGTTCTATCAAGACCCATCACTGAAATACTCAAAAACTTGAGAAAACGCATATTGAAAAGTGAGCATAATGGTTATTTCATGCATTGGGAGCTCAGAAAATAGTCATTCAGTTTGATCAAAAGTAAGAACCAATCTAACCAATCAGTAGCTTATTTTAGCTAGTAAACTGTACAAATTCAAATAATCCCCAAAAAGGTGTGTGGCTTCTGCACACCATTTGAAATGCACTGACCTCTTACCTAAAGGGTAATTTCTTTGAACTGCCAAGAATGGGAGTTAAAAGGTATCCACACTATTTTCCAGAAGTATCCCATTTGGTCATGTGACTATACCTAAAACAACTTTTTGTATTTAAAATTTTCCTGAGTTACCCTACTACTATTGGTTTATACCTGTTGGTGAAAGAGCTCTGCTAGAACACACTTAACATAGTTTTGCACTGTGTGGGCAGGTTTTATTGCACACATTCATTTTTGAACACATTCATTTTGTACACTTTCTATAAAGGTTATTTATATAAAGATTATTTTACAATGGGGTAAAAAAACTAAGTTTAAATACTTTGCTTTTAAAGGATTGGACTAGTGACCATTTAGACAAATACAAGTTGAAGTCATCATATTTTACACTTACCCCTTCTGAACATATTCCACATGCTTCTTTGAAAGAACAATGATTATTTCATTCAACAGTTCATCTGGATTCAGTAGATGAGTGGTGGTAATGTTGCAGTGTGCCTAAAAGTAGTCAGCTTGTTAAAACAATTTAAGGAATAAAAAAAAAATCTCTCCTAAAACTGAAGACATTGCAAAAAGTTTTTGCTAAGGAAATTTCAGAACAGCTAACCATAGTGACAAATGCTTCAACATCCCCAAACTATCACCCTGCTGTATGCTCCAGAGTTGGGAAACAGCTGTAAACTGAGACAGAGTGCTTCTGATATCAAGGAATGGGCATAGCACCATGCAACTTCTCATGTATAAAGAAAAGACTACTTTTAAATTTACTGTTATAGAGGCTTTCAATTACATCTAGTACTTCATATAATAATCTTGTGCACTAAGTGACCTCTTAAACAACTAGCAGATGCCCGGATGTAGTGGGAGGAAGTGTATGACAATTGTAACGTGCCAACGTGTCCTGTCTGGCTTCTGAAGTCACAGAAGCAGCCAAGAGAAGACAAGACTGAAAAACACCTTGAAAAATGAACAGAGGTTGAGGATGCAAAGTCAGAAGAGGAGTGGTTCTTGTGGTCCTTATTCGGATTTAAATGTATGCAACTCTCTGACATACCTGCTGCAACAGTGTCTTGCTGTACTGTAATCCAATGTCTCTAGACATGCCTCAGGAATTTTGCATATAGTGTAGTCAAGAGAAACTGAGGGCGGAAGCTAAAGGCATTTAGTGACAGAATAGCTAGCTTCCAGTTGCTCAGGTTCCTGGATTATTTGCAGAAGCTACACTCCTGTCTGATTGGCTGGTCAGGTTTGTAGCCCAACATCTTGTCCTGAACTTGTATGACTGACAAACAGCTTTCAGTGTGTAGTACGTACCCCAGCAGCCAGTCAGCTGAAGGGACACATCACTGGCTTCTACACAACTGCTTATGCCTTGGTAAACAACCTGCCCTCTTTCATGGTAATTATATTTTTCAAACATGCTGCCTACAGATTCGAGTACAAATTCCTCCTTGTATAGCTTCTGAAGTATGTAAGTTGCATTTGGGTGATGTATACAGAATCACAGAATCACTACGGTTGGAAGGGACCTCCGGAGATCATGCAAACCAATCCCCTTGCCAAGGGTCCCCTAGAGCAGGTGACACAGAAATGTGGGCTTGGAATGCCTCCAGAGAGGGAGACAGCTTGTTTCAGTGTGCTGCCACCCTCAACATAAAGAAGTTCTGCCTCACACTGAGTTTGAACTTCTTGTGATTTATTTTATGGCCATCGCTCCTCCTCCTGTCACGAGGCACCATTGAAGAGAGTCTGGCACCATCCTTTGACAACCCTTTGAGATGTTTATATGGATTGACGAGATCCCCTCGAAGTCTTCTCTTCTTTAGACTAAACAGGCTCAGCTCCCCGTCTCTCCTCATAACAGCTGCTACNTGGCCCTCCTGGGCCCCAGGACACTCTGTCAGCTCACGGTCAACTTGTCATCCACCAGTACCCCCATGGCCTTCTCCACAGAGCTGGACTCTTGTAGGTCATTCCCAGTTTGTTCTGGTACTTGGGGTTATTCCTCCCCTGGTGTAGGACCTGTACTTGCCCTTGTTGAACTTCATTAGGTTTCTCTCTGCCCAGCTTTCCAGCCTATCAAGTTCCCACTTGAATGACATCACACCCTCCAGGTGGATCAGCCAGACCCCCAGCTTCAAGACTGAGGCAAAGAAGGCATTCAGTAATTCTGCCTTCTCTGTGTCTTTCATTACTAGGACACTCATCTGATTCAACAGCATCCCCACATTTTCCCCCATCTTACTTTTGCTGCTGATGTACTTGTAGAATGCCTTCTTGTTTTCATTGATATACCTTGCCAGACTCAATTCCAAGTGGACCTTAACCTTCCTACTTGTATTCCTGCATATTTTGACAATGTTCCTAGTCCTCCCACATGGCCTGTCCCTTTTTCCATATCTCATACACTTCTTTCTTCCATTTGAGGTTTGCTAGAAGCTCCCTGCTCATTCATGCATATCTCCTGCCCCCTTTGCCTAATTTCTTTATTTCAGGGATATGCTGGATTTGAGCTTGGAGGAAGTGATGCCTCAATATTGACCTGCTCTCTTTGACTCACTTCTCTTCTAGAGCCCCATCCCATGGGATTCCTCTAAGTAGATCTTTGAAGAAGTTGAAGGTAACTCTCTAGAAGTTTAGGGTTCTAGTTCTTTTACACTCTGCTTCCTGCACACAGATCCCATGTTCCATTATCTCATAGTCACTACAGTGGAGGTCACTACAGCCTTCACATCCTTACTCCTCAGTGTAGTCTGCCCTTTGATTCTCATCTTGAGAGGCAGACAAGGAACACCTGTCACTGCCCTGGTTGGTGTCACTTAATCACCAGGAGGAAGCAATGGTACAAGCATTGCCATTTTGAACCCCACTTCTGAGTCCTTCAGTTTAAAGTCTGTCTCTTCAAATTGGCCAAGGGGCTGCCAAAGATTTTCTTGCCTGCTTTAAACAGGTGGATCCATCCCATCTCTGCTTAACAGTCTACAATCATTAAAGTACAACCCATTGTTATAAAAGGCAAAGCCTTCTTGATGGCACCAGCCATGCAGCCAGATGTTGATCTGCATTATGCATCTGCTTGTAACTGTCCCCTTTTCTCTAACTATGAGAAGATGACTTGGGCACCAATATTTTTCACCTGCCTCACCAAGTGTCAGTAGTCTTCCTTGATCCTGTCTGTTGTTTGGCATGCAGCCACACAATAAGGTAGCAGGCAGTAGTCTGTGCTCTTGAGAAGCTGGGGTACCCTCTTGGCAACCATCATGGATCCTAGCACCTGGTAGGCAGCAAACTTCTTGTGACTCTTCATCAGGCTAGCAGATGGGTGTCTCAGTGCCCTTTAACAGAGAGTCGCCCACTGCAAGTACTCAATGTTTCTTTTTATGGTAACCTTGCTCATAGACATCTAAAACCTTTAAAGCATCATATCTGGTTTTGGTTTGAATGTTGGAGTGTGGAAATTGAATTGGAGCAGTGGCTTTGTGGATCACAAGGGCTCAAGGTGTCTCCTGCTCAGTGGTATCCATTGTAGGTGGATGGTCCAAAAGCCACGACTATCTCCATTTCAGCCCCTCTATTACTGCACAGCTTGTTAACTGTCTCTTGTTATTCAACCACCTTTCACAACAGGCCATCAACCTGTGCACACTTTGTGCAGATAGTAGCCTTTTCTCCAGCAGAAAGAAGCCAGGTTTTTAGTGGGAGATCTCTATAGAAATAACATAATTAAAAACTGTCAGGTAGGACTCCTTTAAAACCATGCTGCTTCCTTCACATTTGGTTTAGATGGGCTATAACCAGCAATGGCCAAAGTCCTCCTTGGATCTGTTGCCTGAACTCAGACTAACAGATAACTGAATGTGATAACCGGGGCACTGTCTTGCTATCAGTGATGCTGTAAGAGCACTTTACTGTAGAATTCAGGCAAGACAGGTCACAGAAGCTTTCACAAAACCGTTTCTGAAGCTACTGGATGTTTTAAATCATAATTATTGTAAGATAATAATTAATATATAATTAATATAATTAATATTATAATAATACTTGTTCTTATGTAAGACCTTTGCAGCAACCATACCTTAAGTCTCCTTGGACAGTTTCTAGTGCATCGTTTCTTCTTGCTTGGTGTAAGCATTGTTATTACTTTATCTAGGCCTTTTTCAAGACTTCCAAATATTTTGGCTTTTCTCTTCTTTTGGCTGCTATCCACAAGTGCAAGGTTGAGATCTAATTCTGCTGACTGACACCTGTTACATGAACAAATTAATCTGTTATTTTTCCCCCAGTGTTAAAAACTAATCATTTCAGAGATGTCACTAAAATACTACCAGACATGGCAGAACAAAGAAAATTAAACGAAGTGCAATGTATTATAGAAGTTTCTGTTTGAAAGTCTGTTGAAATTTAAACCCAGAGATGTATCTAGAAATTGAAGTCCTTTGGAGACCTGGAATAAGAAGGCAGCTACAATATGTCAAATAGGTGATATTGAGTTACATTGTTTTAAAACTTTTCTCTGCCTTCATTGTTTTCTAGTGACTGTAAAAAGAGGTTTTAGAAAGGTTTTCACCAAGAGAATAGGAACAGCAGCTTGCTGTTGTAGTAAGGCTTCCCAGGCAGCCCATGGATTAAGGTAGTCCTGCTCTAAATCAGGAATGTACACAAATAACTGGACACTCACCTTCTTTCAGGAAGAATCTCAGCTGCTGCCAATTCATCTGCATTTGTTGGGTCTGTGGGTTTCTTAATTGGGGTGACTGCATTGAATGGACTCTCTGAAAGAAAACATCCAAGCCAAAGCAGGTATGTCTTTGCATAAAAGGATTTTCTTTTCTTCAGTGATGATGTCTCATTATTAATGATTTACTTCTAACACCAGATCCCCTTTTCTATCTCAGGTCTGTATTTTGGGAATTATAAAATATGTTTTTAATACCACCTCTACTCTACAAATTAAAACTGTGACTGATTTCCCCAGGGCTCTACAAGTCAAACCTTTAGAGTAACCAATGCAGTTCAGTATTAGAAATTTGAGGATTAGAATTGCTTTCTTCCTCTGCCACTGGTCCATGAATAAATACTGAGCAATCCACTGCATCAAGTATTTGTATTCCTCACTGATCCACTTCCCTTATGTGAAGGATGTAAGTTTATATAGTCATGTTTAATACACAATGTACATGCTACACAACAGCCTAAAAAGTCAGTGTCTGCAGAGCATGGTTTTAAACATGCAGGAGACAGCACCAAGTGAAACACTCAGCAAATAAGTTGTCGCAATTAAACCCTACTTCAATGTTCAAAGTTTCATCTCTCTACAGAATTGCACCTGACTCCAGACAAACAACCTCAAAATGTCCAGTGGATACTTCCACTTTTCTATTTCCTGAATCAAAGATCTTTCAAGGCATCAAAGAATTAGCTTTCTTTGTTAAATCCTCAGAAATGTCACTAAATAAATGAGCTAAAAGTGTTTCTACGTTTCCCACTTCAGATAGTATCTCTTTTGTTTTTAAACATACACAGACGTCAGATGTTACAAGTTATCACATACAACCTTAAGGCAAACTCATAAACTAGTCTTCGTATTGCTATTCTTTATGAATGATCTCATTAAATAGCAGTATGTTCAAAATCCCTTATTCCTTGAATCAGCCTGCAAAGACTTACTGTTCCTGAATAATGCTCCTTAGCACCTGAAACTACAGTATCAACACCAAAACTTTTATGGTAATCATTGAAGGAAATGGTAATGTACATATGGGATATGTACATGACTAGACAGGCTGATGACAGAAATTTCTGGCAACTCAGAAAAGCTGACATAATTTAGACAGATTTCTGTGGTCTATTGCATAGCTGCAAGACCTACATGCTGTTAACAGAAGCATTTTCACTGCTATACTGGACTGTTCCTGTGAAAATGCTGATATGCAACCATAAGAAATCCAAAAGTTAGATTTCTCTTAGAAGCAGCAATTGAAGCAGATTTAACTAAAAGTATGCTTTTATTTTCATTCAAGGTAATCACAAAGGAAAAACAGTGTTGAGGAAACTGTGATCTCAACTTACATGGAAAAGTGGAAACAGGTGCAAACTTTAAGAACACAGTGCTTGGGTCCATGTTAGGGTGTACCAAAAGGGGCTCACACACGGTAACTGAGAGCAGCAATGGCTCTTGTAAGTAACACACAAGTAACATGCCCTGATGGATGATTAAAACTCTTGCAGCACCCCAACAGATGTACTAGAAGAACCAGGGTGGTGCATAGGGCAAAAAAAGCAAAGTGTACCAGAAACAGATGTATTAGATGAACAAATACTGTGCTCATACTTGAGTTTCAGTCATTCCAAAGCAACATGTATGTTCTTAGTTTTCATTCGTTACATTCTACATACCTTTGAAATCAGGTGCCCTAAGGGGAATGGCTTGTACCTGTGTCTCAATCTGACTCTTTGCAAAAGGAGTCTTAGGAGCAGGAAGTGCAAAAGGCATTTCATTTGTGAAAGCTGACACTGTCTCAACATTCTCTTTGTTTTTATGCTTCTTTGACACCACTTTTCTTGTCACTGGAGTTGATACTGTGAATTCTGTATCCTCCAGTTGGGCATCAGGCCTCGGATGCTACAAGAGATGTAAAGAAAAGAAAAAAGTTATCCCTTGCTGTATTCTGATTACATTCAGGAATGTTACAGACAAAGAAATTTTGAAGCAGGTTACAAATACCATACAATGCTTGACTATAGAGCAATAGTTAAAAACTCTTCAATACTTCTGATTCCCTCTATAATTTGCTCACAAGGTTTGCAAGTAATTTCCCACTTCTTTACCTGCTCTTCTAAATTCTTTAGCTTGTACATTTAAGACTGTTGCTCACCAACTCACCTAAGCACAGCTACGAATTTTCATTTGGCTTAATTGTAAAATTTTAATTGCTTCATTTGATTTTCTTGTTCAATACAGACAGGTTGGACTTCCTCAGAGACTTGTCCAGCTCTAGCCTAGGTCTGACACCTCGTTTGTTGCACCTTATTTTTTTCCTGATGGTTTTTAAATTCTTATTTACTCATTTTCCAGATGCTCAAAGCTCAAGTTTTAGTCAAATTACCTACAGCTAGAGGAAGGCACAATGTGTGTTCAGCTGTATATTTAAAACACTTCTTTACTCAGTTTGTAACTCCACCAGGCTAGGGTCTACCAAACATTTACATATAAAATAATTTTTATGTACAATAAGATCTTTTGGATTAAGAACACTATATCAAACACCTGTTTCATTTCATGAGTATTTATAGTAAATTCTTCTAACAGAGATTCTTCAAACAGTGAAGCTGTATCTGTAAATTCCATTAATACAAATGCACATGGTACTTCACTGCAGTCTGGCATGTCTACACACACCAGTTTCTTCAGATTGAAAAGAAATATTCAATTGAGATTCCACTGCACATTTAGAAGTAAGATTTTGTCAGAAAAGACTGCCATTAAAGTCTACATCTAATTTCTTTCTAAGTTGCTAATAATGGAAGTTCCCATGATAGTGACCTAAGTTTTATAATATGACTCTAATATTGCTGTTGATTTGTAATTTGTATCAAAAGCAGATGTGTAACTATTCTCAAAGTACCATTGCCAAATCATCTTTCTTGACCTGTGTCAAGAAGAGCAGCAACTCACAAAAATACCCACCTTTGAATTCAAGGCTTGGACCACAAGGTCTTTTTACCAAAAGCCCTAATAATCTGGAAAGAATCCAAGAGAAGAATGGAGTAATGTTTGAAAGGAGGCTGGATAAAGGTAAACACATATATCCAAAACATATGACTACTGAATCCACAACACTAATTGGAACTAGCATTTGGAACCCTTCATCCGGCTAGCTCTGCCCCTCCAAAAGTTGTCATGTATTAAATCAGTGGATTTGTGACTTCAGCCAAGGTTGATAACCTTCATGGTTCAGACCACATACAAGCAGATATATCAAAGCATCCTTAGTTACTAACATGTTTTTTTATTTACAGGAAATTCTTCCCAAAGACTTATTTCATACAATGTCAATGAAACTGTACACAGTCATTTTAAATTGTCAGTCTTTGGTGGGAATGGATACTGTTTTCAGAAGCTGGAATGACATTTTAGTAACCTATGTTTCTGCTGCCCCATATCATGGATATGACAATGGACAGATATCTCATTACTACTGGAATGCAGAGCTCTCTGATAAGCTGCCAGAGGCTTCTATGATGCCTTACTCAAAAGCCCTTACCAGAGGGTTGCTAACTACAAGAAGCTGAGAGTCTGATACTGTAGTTGAAATCACATTCCATTAAACATGAATGCATCATTAGGACACCTTGGCTACTGTGTTCTAGATGTAATTCTTGGCACTGTGCATATTTTGCAATATGCTTCTACATCAAACTGTTTGAAATCCAGAAGTATTACATAGAAGCTTGTGCTGCCAAATTTAAAAATGGCTAAGTTAAAGGTTCTGTTGGCTAAGTTAAAGGTTCTGTTTGCTTGGTTGTCTTCACCTTAGACCAGGTCCAGCTAGAGAGCTTTGCTAGCTGGGTGTTTTGGCAAATTCAGTTGATATTCACCCAGTAGCTACACTCAGGCAAGTTAAATGGGTTCTGAGCACTGCAGGAGGACTAATGGATTGCTGTATTGCGTAAACATGAATTTCCCATCACCCGGGAAGGCATAATGCCTATGTTAATTAGTAGCTTCACAATATCAGTACAACTAAACCTAGTGAACCTCCACCTTAATCATCGGCCTGTAGAAGGCTAACCCACCATGATCATGGAAATCACATTATGCATATTCAGGAACACTTATGATTCATGATCTGTTAAGCAGCTCTAGTAATCCTAGAATTCTCATCTCAAATAAGCTGTATCGGTGAACTGAAATGATTTACACGCAACTGAATCAAATACATGAAGTATTTATTCTGAGTGCCTGCCTCTACACAGAAAGGAGGACACTCAGACCATTTTACAGATGTTTTGTCTCAAGGGGGAACAGCTAACACAAGTCTGCAATTCCACTGAACGCTTTGGAATTTGTAACTAGTATTTGGACTAGTATCACTGACGTCACATATAGCTGCATTTTATATACGACATTGCAAGGAGTTTAGTAACTTTTGCCGTGTTCTGAAGGGCCCTATCGCTACCAAACTACAGGAGCAGAAATTCCCTGAAGATATACAAAACTGCTTCAGAATCCCAATCATCAGAAAAACAGCAACCACACATTTCCTTTACTCAAAGTAAGCAGCGTCCTCTCTAGGATTATGTTTTGAAGTGAAATAGATGAGAAAGGGATGACTCCCTTTGATTTCACCACCAGGTCACACAGCGCCCATGTTGTCTCAGAGCACACTGCCCAGGTGACATTCCATGATGTATCAAAAGATTTTCCTTACTAAAGGCAACCCACAAGGTACAAAAATACATAAAGACAAACACAGAATGAAGGTAGCTATCACAGAACAAGGTCTGGAATGATCACCCAGGCCAGATAACAGGGGATTTGAGCCCATTAAAAAGGAGAGATTCTTTGCAGCACCTGATGCATCATATCCTCCCAGATGGCTATTCCAGTAAAGCCAATCCACAGAAGCAGCCCAGCTTGCTAAATCACGTTAATGAGAAGACAGAACTGTTTAATGACCAAGACGTTGGCTGACTGCGTACATCACAGAATATTCTGAGTTAGAAGGGACCCCCAAAGATCACCAAATCTTAAGTGAATGGGCCATACAAGGATCAAAACCACCTTGGTGTTATTAGCACCATGCTCTAACCAGTTGAGCTAAACTCAGGGTCATTTTCTCTTCCTGATGTTTAGCAGACCAGAATGTTTCTCCAGGCAGAGCTTTGTCAATGCAGAGCAGGATTTTAAGCAAGATGCTGTCCTGCTGAACTCAAGCTTACCTCAAGGCCTGTCGACATCATGGCATGCCCTGTCAGACATGGAAACCTTAAACAAACACGCTTGCCACGAGCCTTCTTGGATAGAAGCAAGAGGTATGTTGCTGACATGTGATCATATTTCCACTGTGGGGTCAGGAAGAAAGAGTATTTTTTATTTTATTCTCCTCTTTGGACACATTGCAAGTACAAGTCAAGCTCAGCCTTCTGAAAATGTCTATGTTTTCACAAGTTTTTCTACCTGATATGCAACCCTCATTACCCATAAGTGTAATTTCAGATTTCAAGTGATTTGCATTATGTGTCTGAGATCAAGAAAAAGGCACTATGTTGGGTGTTCTTTCCAAGTTAGTTTGTAGTTCATACAGTAGCATGGAAATGCTGGATCTATCTCCTGAAGTGAATGCAAACCTAATAATTCAGTTTACCCAATACTTCAGCCAGAGTACAAATTTCTTGAAAGCAGCTCCTGCCCATTCTTCCCCAAGCACCAACTTTTTGCATGATTTCCAGCAACTCTGTGTGTGTGAGGAACACAGACACCACTTCTGATGGGTTTGCAGCGTAGCACAGTTAGTTTGAATAACTTATGAGGGATTAGAAGGCTTCCAGTAAAGGACTATGCAAATATCACAAACCCATTTGGAAGGACTTTTCCCTCTGTTGACAGATTATTCTGATTATTTGCTATAACTGAAGAACAAGGAGAATTAACTCCACAAATCTATCATCAGTATCACGCACATTTTAAAAGTCTGTTTCTGCTGCAGTTATGTGGAAAACGCAAGTATCTAAAAAAACCCAAAACTATTGTCACTGCTAACAGTACAAAGTAGTAGAAAACTCAATTTTAAGGAAGAATTTTCAGATCCAGGTAAAAGCTGGAGTCCACATCATGCGTTAAGTCTTTTCTGCAGCCTGCAATATTATTGCTAACATTTGCACAATTCTTCTAGAAGTATTCAGTTCAACTTCTGTCATTCGTAGTCAAAAATGACTAAACATACTCACTATTTTTAAAAATCTGTGAATAGTAACTCAAAAAACCCCTGTCTTTTGTAGACTGCCTAGGTGTTGCTCTAACATTATCTTTTTTTCTTTTTCTACTCTTTATTAAACCATTTCGAAGCAAATAGTTAACCTTGCAAATGGTATCTGTTTTTCAACTATAATTTTCTACAAGTCTATGCTGACTTTCAGAGATTCAGAAGGATTTTACCATAGTGGGAAATAACAGTAAGATTTAGGAAACATGAAGATCGCAAATAAAGGAGAAAAAGAAATAAACAAATTTGAACTTCCAAACCAGTAGCCTGTAGTTACAAGCTACAGCCAGTTTCTAGAGTTCTGCAGGGGCCCCTTAAATCTGACATGTACGTAAAATGTCATACTTGAGAATATATAAATATTGGTCTGATAACACAGTAAACTTATTTACTTTATTACTGTATTTAATTACTGTCAATTACTCACGTATACTTCTTACCTCTGTTATTAATTGCAGTATAGTCTCCCTGCTCTGCTCATGAAACTTAGAAAGCTCTGTTACACAGTCCTCATCAAGATGTTCTAGCTGCAAGAACACAATGGATATTGAAGTGTGAGGTTTTCAAGTTGCCCCATGATCCATATCCAACAGCGACACTGTCAGGAAACCCAGTGGGCTGAGTCAATGGTCAACGATGATTTTAGACCTTGTATTTCAAATGTTTAGCATCACAGCTAAACATTGTAGGAAGCAGACTGAAAAAGCCATACAACTTCAACAACTTTACAGCCTGGCTCCTTACAGGTGAGAGCTTATGAATTCAAATAAGCCATCCAAAAGCAGCTAAGATTTTTACCAGAACAGAAGCTATGCTTTCATCTGTCTATAAATATCCAAAGCTACAAGCCATGCCCATCTCTATGAGAGCCAGCGAGCACTGACGGTATGAGCACTGTCAAACCGTTCTCTACCTAGGGTAACAGTGGCATCTGGTGGCAATGGGAAGCATTAGTTGTCAACATGCAGGAACTTCTCAGCACCTTCTGCTGACAGACAGATAATTTTGGATTTTTTCCTCTCCGTACTGCCTTCACCTCTCACACAAGTAAAACAAGTGACAGAGAGACAGGATGAATATTCTTTCAATGACATTTGAATTTTTACTCAAGTTTTCATTGAGGACTACATACAAGATAAAACATAATCAACATCTAGCATGCCCCTCAGAATATATGTCTTTTGCACATTACATGAAGTATTGCTCAAGCAGCCCAGAGAAGGAGCTGGTCATTCCTACATGGAAGTACTTCATGTTTTGATGAGAATTCTGTTATTCTGCAGATTCAGCTGCAAAATATAATGAAAACACACTTGAAACTCCTCCTCAAGAGAAATCAAGAGCAAGTAATAATATTTTGACAGCTAAAAGAATCGGAAAAGAACTACAGCCATCTCAAAAGTTCATCTTGGAACAACTGATTTCATACCATGCACTATGAGGATGGTAGTAAGCCAGCAAACAGTACATGAAATGCTTTGGTATTCATCTGACCAGAGTACTTACTGGGTATTTACTTTGCCATTGAACAGCATCAGAAAAACCTTGCATGAGCCAAGGGTGACTTAACAGGTGTTGGACGGTAATCCGCTTCTTTGGGTCAACCTGGTGGGCAATAAAAATCAAAGCAATACTTTAATTGTGGAGAAAAAGTGAAGAAACAATTCATCTTCTACACAGAATGTTAGGATGGTTAGGGACAAAACCAGAAAATAAAACTGTTTCAGAGCTTCACCAAAAGGAAGCTCACACTCAAAGATCTTAGCTCTGAAGAGCAGTTATAGAACCTACAGTTACAACAGATCTCCCAGGGATATGCAGCATTGGCTAGATTCCGTAGGTGTGTGATAAACACTTATCACGGTGTTGGCTTTTCACAAATATTAGGGCAAATACCATGTGTTGTGCTTTATAATGGTGACTTTGAGGCAGTGGTTTTGTTGTTATGAGGGGAGGAAACTGGGTGTTGACTTTGGCTGGGGCTTAGAGCTATTTTTAACATCAATGTTGTGTTGATAGGACAGTTGTTGTAATTGGATAACATCTAACCAATGAGGAAATTGAAACATATTGAATGTATCAAAAAGTAACAAACGCCCTCAACGAAGATGACTGAGCATACTCTAAAAAGGCCGGATGGAGGAGGAGCTATGTTAACTAGTTCAACAAAATGTTTCAATATGAATAACAGTTTATAAATATATATTTGGCCCATGGAATACCCAGGGTATACAACGGGGTTGCTATTGTTAACTGGTGTGCCTCTGGCTGTTCTATGCACCCAGGGCTGTTACTTTTTGCTTTGTTGAATTTGTCCCTTAAAAACTCTTTCAAATTTTAATTGAAGAGTGAGTTCTATTTCCCACAGGTGTATATACACAAACATATATTTGGGCTACAAAACAGCTCTTGTTTTATAGCACATTAAGAACAACCAAAAACATGCTGTTTGAAGACTTTGTTAAATAATTTAAACTTTGCTTAATTATTTTTGTAATCAAACATTTTTCTCAAAGATTTTTCAGCTGAAGGCAAAAGTAATCTTTTCTTCAAAAAATTGTAAGAATTAAACTTCTTATTTAAACATGGAATGTTTTTCAAACATTTAATTGATGTAATGTTTTGAACCAAAAAACCAGTACTTTATACCTCTATTGAACAGAAACAATACCTTTACCTGGAGCATTTGGTCAAGGAGCAGTGTACTACTAGGAGAGAGCCACTTTGGAATACTGTATTTTCCTCTCTGCAAAAAAGAAGAGGATTTAGAACTAACACTGAACCTTAAAAGGAACTACTAATTTGCTTGGACAATAGTGACATCTGTACTTTGTCAAAAAAAAAACCAAACCAGCAGGAATGTGTGAACTTAGCTTTAAGAATGACTTGCATAAATGTCATGGCACTACTAAAACCCAGCAGCATTAGTTAGGAAAATGCAATGTTTCAATCACCAGCTGCAGTTTTCATCCACACCGCTTGCATCTCCACCCACTTTGGCAGCTAATCTGCTCCTTTCTCCATCAACTCAGTACTGAAGTTCTAGAAGTACAAACATACTGGAGTATGAATGATTGATATTAGCACTTTGAAATGTGAAGATTCACTAAAATCACTACTTTTCAGACACTGAAAGTACACCACCCTCAGTATTAAGATATTCTTTTTTGAATAGGTTACATCTAATGCTAAACTTTCGATCTCATACAGCAGACAGAAGAAAGGTTATGGATCTAGCCAGTGAGATTTTTTCAATATAATTATTTACTGTTGGTTTTCTTTAATTTTTCATTAGAAGAAAATTGAAAACAGCTCCCAAATGTGACGTGTAATAGTCGCTAAAAACCGAACCAAATTCACCACCAAAAATCATTTATTTCTCAATGAAAATTGAGAAAAAAATAAAAAGCAGTAAAAAGTCGTTGTCAAATAACATAACTATCATTTTGTAATGGCAGTTTTATTTCTACAGATAAATGCCTTAATAACAAAATAGTTGGTATTATATGCAGCTATGTTTCTAAGCACAGCATGTATTGCTTTGACATCACAGATTAAAGAATTTCAGTTGCATCTTTACAGCCACTACTACTAAGTTATTCATGAGTAGTTCTGCAGGCTGTTTTACTACACAACTTCGCTATGAAACTAAGTAACATAGGTAATCTACATTTTTTTTTTAGTATATCGCTACAGAACATGACATAACAAAGAGTCATTCTCATCTATTGTACTGTAGGCAATACTGGATGGTACATAGGTTATGATATCTATTGTGATATCTATCAGGTGCATAAGGTCATACCAGAAGCACATTTTTTTCTACAGAAATTACATCACAGCTTAATTTTTCAGTCAAAAAGTCAAGACACTGATTTGAGTATTCACAAATTAAGAGATGTGAAATGTTACAGGGAATTAACACTGCATGTAAGTCATACGATTTTAATTAGATTCAAGCAGCAGATTTTACTTGGAGCAACAGGTTCAAGATGAGACTAGAATAAATTTCAGGGTTTAAAATGTGTGACATTAAATTCTGCAGTAGTGGGTGTCCTCATTTCAAACCATTTTCACTTCATGACCACACAAAATTAAAACAAATTCAGAGTAGAAATAGCAAACTGACATCTTAACACCTGCAACATGGTTGGTTTTTGACTGCTCCCAGACTAAACTTTAAAACCTCATTTGTTGTTCCAGCTCATTTCAACACATTTCACTGGCAGACACTGCGTCACTCCAGACAACTCAATTCATAGTTCCTGTCCATATTGGACAACTGTACACAGAATCATCTTTTATATTCTTAATTAAGGTCACCATGTCACATCTGAGTTCTCTGCTCAATGAATGCTTTAAGCAGTTGTATCATTTACCAGGTTCTGCATCTTGGTGTAATGAGCACCAAAAAGGGTTTTGTCACCCTATGACAGCATGCCTATAAGCGGACACATTCTCAACGTATACTGACCTTCTGGGTAGACAACACAGTTCACACCACAACCAGAGACGGAAAGGCAGCTCAAAGTCTATCGACAACCCAGCTGTTTCCACTTCATAGCAGTTTTACTGAGAAACTGTAAGTACTTACTAGCATTATTTGGACAACACTCCTAATCATATAGTTTAGTTTAGGTAGTCTTGCAAAGAGCAGGGATTTGACTTGATGAACCTTTTTGTTCTCTTCCAGCTCAAGATATTCTATGACTATATCAGTAGGGAGGTCATGTCATTTTAACGGCATCTCATCTGAACATCAGCACCTTTACACAATCTCTTTGGTTTAGATAGTTTTTGCTTTTTTTTTTTCCTCCCTTCTTAAAATTTTTTAAAGTTCTCTCCAACAACTCAAACTAAGCTTCCTAGAGATCTTCTTCCAGGGTACTAAAGTGTACTCCAATTCCAGATTAAAAATCCACACTCTGATGAAAAGATCAGATGCTTTATAGAGCTCAGACTGTTAAGCACCCTGAACACATTCCCTGTGCAAACCAGTGTCAGTTGCCTCCTGCCAAAGTAGTCCTTGAATACTCTCAAGGAGGGGTTTTTTGGTGTTTTTTCAGTCATATCAGACTCTCAGTGAGAGGAGAATGAGGTAGAGGAATCCAAAGCCCTTACTCTACACTGTTGTTCATCATCCCGCTCACTTAGAGCAAGCTTTACCAACACAGATTTTTATGGCAGCTCAGAACTGGCTGGCAAAGGTGCATGTGTGATGAGGAACATCACTGTTTAGTCAAATCAAGAGGAGTTTACAGGGAAAGAACCAGTAACTTAATTATACTATTTACTATTTATTCAACTCCTTTTGGAAGAAGAAAGCATAATAGCAGATGCAGAATCTTGCTTTTCCTAGACATAAGAATGGCTGACATTTAAAAAGAGTATTTTCAGTAAATCCATACAATACAGGGAGAAGAGAGATAAACACTCCAATGTAAAAGTCCAGCCCACTAGCAAGAAAATGGTTCTCCTGAAACTCAGTTTTCTACTGTATCATAGGAACAAGATAGAGTACTGCACAGGCTGAGGGAAAACAGAAACAAATCCACAAAATACTTATCAAAAGAATAGCAAAGCATAACAAAATTCAGCAGATAAGCCTTTTTGCTCAAGGCACAGCTCAACAGATTCTGGCATCAGAAAGCAAAAGTCTCCCATAATGCTTAGTGATTCCGGTTCCTCATGTATTCTAGTACCACCAATACCCACCATGATCTTCCTGTAGACAGCCATGACATTATCATCATCAAAGGGGAGAAAGCCACACAGCAGAGCATACAGCAGTACTCCCATACTCCAAATATCTGCCTAGAAAATGAAAGTGAGAGTTCACAAGCCTCATCTGTCTAAAATGGCTTAGAGACAGATAATATTGTCTGCTTTGGCAAAGCCCACATGCAACTCGTGGAAAGTAGGCTCCTTAACTCTGGACAGAACTATTATAGTCGAAGTGAAAGCAAAATCACTCCATTCAATTCACTCAAACTAGAGCACTAGTAAAACCATTACCCTCTCCTTAGGTTGCCAAATTGCTGCATTACCTTCAACCTACAAGGATTTCACTGACAAAAAGGAATTTTGCCAGTGGGATTTTGTACTCAAAAGTATTAGTGATTATGACAGCTGTCAGTACAGTTACAATGAGCTTTAAAGCCCTGCTGTTTCTTCTCTGTATAGACATGACAAGGTCTACATGCCTCATATTGCAACTCCCCCTTCAATCATAAAGACAAAGGAGGTTTGAGAAGCACTGACTTTGTGGAAAACAAAAAGAAAGCAAGAGTTAGAGGCCAAGAGTGGTGCAAAGGAGGTAAAGGAAAAAAGACTGACTCTACCCAACAGCACAGACAGTTAGGAAGTTTGAGGAGATTGCAGTTGCAGCATTTTGAATGGATTGACAAGGGCATGTGGCAGACCCCAATGTTCTAGACATGGAATCAAAACCAGATAAATGCCATGGTTTTTCTTTTCTATAATTTTACTACACTGCACAATACAAAGACCAAGTTTTCATAGAAGATTTCAAAGGCAAAGCACACAAGATACTGAGACTGCACAGAAATTTGCAATAAGACTTGGATAATTAACAGAACAAATTGCTGCTTGGAATAACATGGTAGACGGAAGGAATTTAACTTATTTTTTGCAGAGGAACACCTGGAGACAGTGAAGGATTAGTCAGAGATGAAGAAGCCAGGTGCAGAATCTGTGGTCAAGAGCTATTCCAGGCTGTGACTGCTTTCAGTCACACAGCTTCTGAGAGCCACGGAAGCAACATGACATTGAAGAAAGACACCAAAGAAGTATATCTGAATCTCACCACCTTTAAATACATGGTGGGCAGGAAAAAAACCACCCTAACCCACAACTGTAACACCTACCTCTGAACCAATATACGCTTTGCCCTGAATCAGCTCTGGTGCTGCATAAGCTGGGCTTCCACAGCAGGTGTTCAGATGGTAATCAAGGCCACCCTAGAACAAGACAGAAAACTGATGACACAGAAGCATTGGCTCTAACACATACAGTATCTTCTAGCAACAACATATTAAAGGCCTCAGAGGCTTCATTTTCCAGTGCTGTGTATATACAGCCACCTAATATTTTGCTTTGGTATAATATATGGCTTCACTAGGCAAAAACTGTCCAAGACCAGGAGAATCGTATAAATGTTCAGATCCCAAGCTGCTCCTTCACATGTTATCACAGAAGCCTTTTCTGCAGTTCCTCCTTTGATAGGAACACTTCCCTTTGTGACCACAAACAAAACAGATGGAACTTGGGAATCAGTAATCCAAGAGCTACTGGGCATGAGGCTGCTTGGATATTTATACCAATACTTAATGCAATAACTTCATGAAGAACCACTAAAATGCTTCCATATTAAAAACATGTTAATCCTTAGCCTGGGCTTTGTTCTAAGCAGAACAGAGTGAGATGACATTGTACCATCAAGATGGTGGTCTAATACTCCTGATTTCCTGCAAAGTGCTTTAACTTGACTCAGCTAAAACAATCTGACGACTTTGGATCAGCAAGACCTTCTTCCCATTTAATTCCTTCTTACCAGTACCCATCTCATATGAGAAGATGACAAACAGCGCAGTAATCTAGAAACCAACTTTAAATTTGGTAAACTCAGTACAACCATGGGGATCCAGAGGCTTTGTAAAGGTAAGAGGAATCTATTTGATTCGATCCACAATCTCCACACATGGACAAATCTTACGAAAATGGCACATGTCATTGAAACTTACTGGGGGAAAATGGACACCAACATAATCTTTACAGTACAGGCCTTTGTGGGAATAGGTACTCTACACACAAGGCAATCTGTGCCTTATATTGGGATAAAAGATGAAGTGTAAGAGGAGAAAATCTGATATTCTGCTCAGAAAACGTAAAACTGTCTCACACTGTTAAAGCCCTACCAAGCAATTAGCAGTGGGACAACAATTACACACAGCTCGAATTCAGGGCAAGGCTCTGCACTGCACCCTGAAGTCACACCTGCAATTTTTACGTGCGCACTGTAGCTGATTCAGCTCCGCCCTATGAGAGCAACTGACACCCTTACCTTTGGCTTTGCACAAAGACCAAAGTCTATCAGCTTCAGATTATGTTCCTCGTCAATCAGCAAATTTTCCTGGTAGAAGAGAAAGTGGTAATGAATTCTTCCATAATGCCGAGCATCCAACAAACCACATTTTCTTTCACCTTATTTCTTCTTGCCATTACCAGTCATAATTTACTTAAAGCTCTCCTCTGTGGATTTTGACCTGTTGCTAATGAATATATCCTACATTCCAGGTGGGGAATACAAGCTCCTACCTGCTCAGAAAGGCTTGGGGGGCTGCTAGATAGAAAACATAAATTGTGAGGCAGCAGCTTGCCCTGGTAGGAAAGGCAGCCAGTGATATCCCAGCTGGTGTGAAAAGAAGCAGAGCTGGCAAAGTGGGGGAAGCCACTTGCCCTCTGTTCAGCACAGTGAGAACAGCACATCGAGTTTCTGCCCACCATCTAGCACAGGAAAGACACTAAACTGAGGTAAGCTCTGTGGATGGACACCAGCCTGTCCAGGGTGCTGGAGCACTCGTTTCATGAGGAGAGACTGAGGGAGAGATGGTTGTTCAGCCTGTAGGTGATAAAGCTTCAGTGGAGACCTCGTGGCAGCCTTTTAATTCTTACAAAGGAGGCATAGAGACAGAGCCAGCCCCTCCACAGAAGTGGAGGGCAGAGCCACCCCTCCACAGTCAACAAGCATCAGGAGACATTCATACTGGTACTAAGAAAAAGCCTTTCTCATAAAAAAGGAAGTGAAGAGCTTAAGAGGTTTCCCAGCAACAGTATGCTGCCTCATCCTAGGGAGAGGTCCAAGATGTGACTGGATGAAGAAGTTTGATCTGACAGTGTTTTAAACAGGAGACAAAAGCAGAAGCCACTAGAAGTCACTTCCCAACCAAGTTATCTCACAATCCCATGAATCCATCAGGTCTTCAGCTATGATCCAAATCCTTCCAAGAGGTACACAGAAGGCTTTGCTTGGGGAGAAGTTCTTTGGAGACAAGGATTTCATGAGCTGTCTAGTAAAATGCCTGTACCTTAAGAATTTGATTTTCTCAGTTATCAGTGCCTCTGAACATGCAAACTTCTAACCACTTCTAGGAGAAATGGTCTCAGTGCTTCCATTCCCTAAGCTCATGCTTAATTCCTGTGGTGACGGCGAAGCCACAGGATCAGTTCTGTGGCACATCCCTCCCCCTGCCCAGTTCTCATTTGTTTATGTTGTGGGAGTCACATTTTCCTTTGACTGTCAGAACAGAACAGCTTGCACAACAGAGAGGAACTATAACAACTCTCCCTGGGTATAAGCTGGAATAAAGAGGATAGCAAAAATGCCTAAGCAACAGTCAAAGTCAAATCTGTGGCTGCTCCAGTCTCAGCTAGAGTGCACTATTCTGCTTCTCTTCCAGAGGAAGGTCCTTCCTCAGATACAGCTACATCCAGCTCAGTTGAGGAACAAAGCAATAAGTAGAAATAACACTTTCAGCAAAGGTTAGCTAAAGACCTCTTAAGCACAGGAGAACAGAGAAGACACAACTTACACCAGCTCCATTCAGACATACAAAAGTGGATCTTCATCTGACTCCTGTTCAGACTTACTGGTTTGAGATCCCTGTGGGCATATCCCTGACTGTGCACATAAGCAATTGCTGAAACAATCTGCCGAAAAAATATGCGAGCTTCCTCCTCGGAAAGGTGGTCCTTAGAAATGATGTAATCAAACAGCTCTCCTCCAGGACAGTACTGCATGAAAGCAGGAAAAAAAGAATACATTTGGGATACAGTCATGGTATCTAAATATGAACAAGGGCACTGGACAGCAAGAAGGCACTCTTCTCTTTTCCTTCCCTCTGCTTTATCCCAGTAGAAACCAGGCATGGCCCAGGCCAGTGTACAACAGATCCAACAAGTCCAAGAGCCTAACTCTTCCCAATGCTTGCCACAACCATATCACACTACTGTAACAGGTGACGGAAACTGCCCAAAGGTGACAGCTCGGTGGCACTTCTCAGGTTCCACATATCCTGCTGGTGCTATTTTTTCGAGTGTGAGGTGGGAATAAAAATCAGTTTGCTTATTGCAAACAGTGAAAAATGGCTTTTACAATGAGACAGAACACATTGTCAGCTTCATTTTCAAACTATGGCATCTTGGCCATGCTCACCATTGAGATGGTTTTCTAAGAATTGTTTCACTTGGACTCTGCTACCATCTACTGCTATGGCTAAAGCCAGAGATCTTCGCCATAGCAGAAACACCATTCCTTACCTCTAAAACCATGAATATTTTCTTGGGTGTTTCAATCACATGATACAAACGGCAAATGTGCTGGTGACTCAAGTCCTTCATGGCATCAATTTCTAATTTAACACGAGGCAAGTCATCCTAAAAGATTACAACAGCAAGGTATGGCATTGACAATTAGTTTGACAGCCTGTATATCACAGTAAGCCTGCACATCAGAACTGCTCAAACTCAAACCTGCACCAGCTCTGTCACTGCTTACGTGCCCTCCTCACACACTGGTCAGTAAAACCCAAAGGGGCTGATGTACAATAGCTACTGTTCTCATCAGCACTGCATTTGACTTACAGTAGTTTATTTAGTTATTTAATATTTAAAGCTGTAACTGCCTCAGTTTTACAGCTAGAGAACATTGCCCTCTCCACATGAGGGCACAGGATTTGTGTTGCCATCCTTCAACTCTACAGTATCTACCACTAGCCCACAGCAACAGGTCACACCCATGTTCCTGAGAACACCACAAGATCAGCACATTACCAGCCCTGAAGCATCTTTTGGATTACCTGTAAAGCAAGCTTGTCCATGATTTTTATTGCAACTTTTTCACCAGTGAGACGATGTCGTGCAAGTTTTACCTTTGCAAACCCACCTAGAATTTGAAACATAGGTGTGTAAAGCTCAGCATGGTGGCCAACTTTCTCATCCGTGATCTCAGTCACTCTGAAGCAAACACCATATGCACAGTATGTAGCATCTTTGCTAGAGGAAGAAGCAATTGCTGCCAGCACCTTCCAGTTACATTTCCACAGTTCCGCCCCGCAAAATACACCGACAAAACAAGACCCACATACTATAAAGCAATAGTTAATCTCTCAGACAAACACCGAGGTGAACGGACACATCACACACACTTGTCTGTATTCACAGACTGAGCCCACCTGTACCGACTGTTCCGTGCAATTCATAGTACTTGAGAATTTCCTCATAGTCACCTCCGGCCATTCTGCGACCCGCAGGACGCAGGCAGCTCTTCTCAGCACCTGCAAGGGGAGACCGCAGATCGCGCTCATGCTTTCGGGCACAGGAAAGGACTCAGCTGCAGGACCCGGGGAGGGCGGAGCGGCTGCTGTTCTCACGGGCCAGTCCCGGCTGCCCGGCGATAGGCGCGGGAGAGCCGCGGTCCCGAAACGCAGCGGCCAGAAGACCCTCGAGTCCCATCCCGTCCCTGAGGAGCTACAGCCAGGTGACCCCCGAGTCCCACCCCGTTCCTCGGGGTGCTGCTGCCAGGAGCTCCCCCGAGTGTTACCCCGTCCCGAGGCAGCGACCCCACAGCAGACCAGCCGAGAGAGACCGTTACCGTTCAAATGCCCCGCTTCCGGCCGCCGGGATCGAAAAGCCAATCTCCGCGCCCGCCAAACCGGAACAGGCCTGAAGGGACTGGCATGCCGGGAGGGAGGGAGACGGGGAGTCGGAGCTGCCACAGTGGGAAGGTCTGCGCTGCCGGCTGGTTGCTAACGGGGTTGGCCTCAGCCGAGACCAGACCCTACGGAGACAGAAAACAGCGTTTGCCTCTCCCAGAACGCGCGTGCGCAGACGCAGCCGTCGGGACCGGAGCGAATTCCTCACTGCAGCGGTTGGTGCCACGCACAAGATGGCGGCCGAGGCCGTTTCTCCAAGGAGGTGTTGCCTTCCAGCGCTCCCGTCGGGCTTTTTTGCCAAACCCCTGGGCGGCAGTGGGTGCCATTCCCAGTACCGCCCCCGGGCCGCCTGGGGCCGTCCTAGCCTTGGCATGGTGTGTTTCTGGCGCGGGGCAGGCGGGAGTCTCCGTTGTGAGGCGTATGTGTAGATGACCATTAATAGACAATGAGTTAATTAATGCAGTATTGTAGCTTTGCTCTGTGCACGCGAAGAAGCACAAGTCAGTTTGTGCCCCCGTCTGCCCGTTACTTAAAGAGGCAGGAAATGTGGGTGGGACAGGGCAGGACACCAGTGAAAAAAGAGAGGAGAACACGAGGGGAGAAAGGGCAGGAAATGTGAGGGGGAAAGNGGGGGTGGGATGTCAGAAACAGAAGGGAAAAAGGACAGGACACCTGAGGAGAAAAAAGGCCAAGGAAACAGTATGGTAAAGTGCAAGAAATGTGAGGGGAGAAGGGCAGGAAACATGAGGGGGGAAATTGGGTTGCAAAATCATCAACTTTCATCGAAATATCCCAAGCAAAACCACCCGGTATTGCTCCCTCGGGACTCTGCACAGGCTCAGGGCCAGCTCCGGGGACCAGCCTGGCACTGGCAACAGGGCGTTAATCCTCTGTCCGTCCCCATGCCACCACACAGAGCCACGGAACAGCCTGTGCAGAGCCTGGAATACCCTCCTGAAGCGGGATGGCCGTTGCTGGCAAAGAGCCCATTGCTTGCTGAGGGCATAGGCTTCCATTTGGCAAGGCAAGGCATATACTGGCTCTGCAAGCCAAATGCCTGTGCCTCTCAAGGGGCAGGATGAGAGAGCCCCTTTTCTGTAGAAGTACATGATCTTTGCTCTCTTGGGACAGCTTTTTGTCATTTTCATCTTCCCTTTGGTACAGGCCCTGGATACTGTAGGCTTCCTCTAGGATCAGGTTTTGGTTGATGTAGTCTTTCCAATCTTCCTCCTTCTTGGCAAAGGCTCCATCCTTGGTCTTTGGCACTAACAGGTCTTATACCTCCGTTGTCCCTGCCCACTGCCTGCTGTAGGCATGGGCTTCCAACAGGCAAGGTGAAAGACTGGGTGAGCAGCAAGGGCTCTGCAGGGCAGCTGCCTGGCTCTTTGCCCCTGCAGCTGTCACCTGCACACTGAAGGCCAGAGAAGGTGTTTTTATTGCCGCCTTTTGTGCCTCAGCAGCAAGAGGTACATGGTGCTCCCCTTCCTCAGGAGCTCTGGCCAGAGCTCTGTCACAGAGCTCTCACAGAGCAGTGTGGCACCCAATGGGGCAAGCGAAGCTCAGATGACCAGCTGCCTCTCCTGCTTCCTCTGTGCCCATGCTGCTGAGACAGCTAAGTCTCTGGGAAGCAGTGTGAGGGTCCTCATTTTTCACTGGGCCTCAGGGGTTGTCCTAGATTTTATAGCTGACATCATCTTCCCATTGGGACAGCTCTTGGTCTCTCTCCTGTTCCTGTTGGGACACTGTCTTTCCCATAGGAGACCTCTTTGTCGTTGTCATTTTCCTACTGGGACATGTCTTTTTTGTCTACCTGTTGGGTAAATTTTTTGTCATTGCCCTCTTCCCTTTTGGAGAGGTCTTCATCTCTCCTGTATTCCCCTTGGGACATCTCTCTGTCATTCCCATCTTCCTCTTGGGACACATCTATGTCATTGTTGTCTTCCCATTATGACAGCTCTTTATCACTGTAATTTTCTCACTAGACAGCTCTTCATCTCTCCTGTATTTGTTTTGAGACAGCTCTTCCTCATTGTCTTCCCTTTCAGCCAGTTCTTTGTCTCTCTTGTCTTCATTTTGGGACAGTTCTTTGTCCTTGATGTCTTCCCTTGGCACAGCTCTTGGTATCCATCATCTTCCCACTCTTTCTCTTCCTCAGATGAGGTGGCAAAATTGTTTGGGATGTTTGCTTCCAGAAACTCCAGCATCCTCTGATAACTCATTATTTTCTCAAAATCTTGGAAAACTTGTCCGGCTTTCCTGAGCAGGGGCAGTCCATGCTCTGCACAGGCCGGGCTTCTTATATTCAGTTCCTGCAAAAGCTGTGTCTTGGACACAGCACTCAGATCCTTTGCAGTCTTGTGGTGCACCAGCAGAGACCTACTGGTGAGGTTGCACTTAATGATGCTGCTCTGTGCAGCACCGTGTCCCTGCATCTCTGCCCAGGGAAGCTGATGTAGCCATGCTGTGTGCCTAGTCCCACTGTTCTGCTGGCTGTGTCTCTGGCTCCCCATGTAGTTCTTTTGGGGGATGTCATGCATAGGGATCTGGCTCTCGTCCTTTAGACCTGCAACATAGGCTTCAGGGTGGTGTGGTGCAGCCCTCAAGCTCCAAACACCTGTAGCTGTGCCCTGCTCACTGTGGATACCCTGAGCAATGGGGACAAGCAGTAGGTGGCTGTTGCTGGCTGTGGTGATGGCCATTCTCCTGTGCCTGGCAGAAGCAGTCAGCTGCTGGCTGCTGCTGGAGAGGAGGCAGCTTGCAGGTACACTGGTCCCTTGTGTGTGCCAGAGTGCTGCCACCCCTATTGCTGGCAGATGAGCTGTTTCTTCCTCTGTCATCCTGGTATGGATGGGGCAGTGAGACACTGTGCACCAGGCTGTTTGTCTGAGAAACAATAAGGGAAAAGTGTTGGGAACATGAGGGGAAAAAAGGGCAGGAAATGTGAAGTGATGCCCTCCTTTGCTTGCCATCAAGTTGACCTGGAGCTGATCAACTCTTGTAACCTGGCCCTAGACACCCCTGCATCCATCACCCAGCCCTAGATGATGCCAGTACCCAGAACTAGACCTAGACCTGGCCAGTTCCTGGTCACCCAGCCCTGCATCCCCCACCTCCTGTCACCCCTGAATCATCCAGGGTGCTCCCGGGGGCCTGTGAGCCCAAGTACTTGCATGCCCATAGACCCTCCTGTGCCCCCACCCCACAGCCCATGTGGCCTTTCTCCAAGGAACCCCCCACTATAACGCCCCTCTTCCGCACCTTCAAGAGCCCCTGCAACCTAAATCAAAGAGTCACCGGGTTGGAAGAGACCTGCAAGATCACTCAGTCTAACCCATGCCCTAACACCACCTCAACTAAACCATGGCACCGAGTGCCACATCCAGTCTTTTTTAAACACATCCAGGGATGGTGAGTCTACCACCTCCCTGGGCAGATGATTCCAGTACTTTATCACTCTTTCAGTAAAATCTTTTTCTTGACATCCAACCTAAATTTCCCTTGGCACAGCTTAAGACTGTGTCCTCTTGTTCTGTCAGTTGCTGCCTGGAAAAAGACCCCCACCTGACCACAACCACCTTTCAGATAGTTGTAGAGAGTGATAAGGTCACCTCTGAGTCTTCTTTTCTCCAGGCTAAACAACCCCAGCTCCCTCAGTCGGTCCTCACAGGACTTGTGCCCCAAGCCCTTCACCGGCCTTGTTGCCCTCCTTTGGACGCGTTCAGGTGTCTCAGTGTCCTTCCTGAACTGAGGGGCCCAGAACTGGATACGGTATTCGAGGTGTGGCCTCACCAGTGCCAAGTACACGGGAAGAATGACTTCCCTGGTCCTGCTGGCCACACTATTCCTGATACAGGCCAGGATGCCATTGGCCTTCTTGGCCACCAGGGCACACTGCTGACTCATGTTCAGTCAGCTGTCGACCAGTACCTCAGGTCCCTTTCTGCCTGCGCACTGTCCAGCCACGCTGTCCCCAGCCTAAAGCATTGCGGGGGGTTATTGTGGCCAAAATGCAGGACTCGGCACTTGGACTTGCTAAACTTCATCTTATTGGACACTGCCCATCTATCCAACCATTCCAAGTCTCTTTGCAGAGCCCTCCTACCTTCCAACAGATTGACACATGCTCCCAGCTTAGTGTCATCTGCAAATTTACTAATAGTAGACTCAATACCCTCATTCATGTCATCAATAAAAATATTAAACAAAACTGGCCCCAGCACAGATCCCTGAGGGACACCACTAGTGACTCGCCGCCAACTGGATGCAGCACTGTTCACTATGGGAGCCTGTAGCCACAGCAGCCTCTGGATGTGCCCTGGCCACACCCCCTGGGTTAGGGAGACCAAAAGGTGTCTCCTAAGATGCCTTGTTCTGCTCTCCTTTCCCTAGCCCTACCTGTGTACCACCCCCGTGCCCTCAGACTATTGGTCCCTGATGTTTTCTCCCCACCTCTACTGACCCCATATGAAAAACCTGAACACTTCCTCTTTCACGCTCTTGCTCATGCTCTCCTGGTCCCTTCCTCATCTGCCTCCCTGGACCTGCACCATGCACGTGGCTGGATCCCTCCCAGGGACTAATCCTGATTCTGTGCCATCGACTTACTGAGGAGACTATCCAGGGTGTCTGAGTGTGTGTGTGTGTGCAGTGGCCTCGCCTTGCAGCTCTCAGCCAGAGACGCTTTCAGAAGGTTGTAGCCTCTTTACTACCAAACCCCGGCTGCAACAGTTCACCACCACTCTCTGGGCCTGGCCATCCAGCCAGTTCTTAACCCAGCAAAGCCATGGGCTGTCCAAGCCATGGGCTGCCAGCTTTTCCAGGAGTTTACTGTGGGAGACAGTGTCAAAGGCCTTGTTGAAGTCCAAACAGACAGCATCCGCAGCCTTTCCCACATCCACCAAGGGGGTCACCTGATTGTAAAAGGAGATCAGGTTGGTCAAACACAAGCTACCCCTCCTAAACCCCTGCTGGCTGGGTCTGATCCCCTGGCCATCCTGTAGGTGCTGTGTGATGGCATTCAAAAAAACCCTCTTCCATTACCTTACCAGCTAATGAGGTCAGACTGACTGGCCTATAATTTCCAGGATCCTCCTTCCTACCCTTCCTGTGAATGGACATCACATTGGCCAGCTTCCAGTCATCTGGAACCTCACCAGTGAGCCAGGACTGTTGGTAAACAATGGAGAACAGTTTTTCAAGCTCATCTGCCAGCTCCCTTATCACTCTGGGATGGATCCCATCTGGTCCCATAGATTTATGAACAATCAAGTGGCTCTGCAGTTCTCTGACTGCTTCCTCCTGGATAACAGGGGGACTGTCCTTCTCCCTGACACCATCTACCAGCCCAGGACAGTTGTCCTGAGGACAAACTGTCTTTTCAATAAAGACCGAGGCAAAGAAGGCGTTAAACACCTCCACCTTGTCCCCATCTGCAGTCACTAAATTCCATCCTGCATCTAGTAGAGAACTGAAGTTGTTCTTACCCTTCCTTTTGCCATTAATGTATTTGTAAAAACATTTTTTATTATCCTTCACAGAAGTTGCCAAATAAGGTTCTAACTGAGCTTCAGCCTCTCTAATTTTTTTTCTACATGCCCTAACAACCCCCTAAAATTCTTTCTGAGATACCTGACCCTCCTTCCAAAGATGATACATCCTCTTTTTATTCCTTAGTTCCTTCAAAAGCTCTTTGCCCATCCAGGCTGGACATTTGCCTCGTCAAGTCATCTTTCGGCTCACAGGGACAGTCTGTTCCTGTGCCCTCAAGATCTGTTTTGAGCACGCCCACCCTTCCTGGACTCCTTTGTTTTTAAGGGCTGCTTCCCAAGGAGTGCTCTGAATAAGCTCTCTGAACAGGCCAAAGTCTGCCCTCCAGAAGTCTAGTGTGAAAGTTTTATTGATGCCCCTCCTTATCTCACCAAATATTGAAAACTCTGTGATTTCATGATCACTATGCCCCAGATGGCCTCCAACCACCACATCTCCCACCAGCCCATCTCTATTTGCGAACAGCAGGTCTAGCGTAGTCACTCCCCTGGTGGGCTCACTCACCAGCTGTGACAAGAAGTTGTCATCCACACACCCTTAGAAACCTCCTGGTCTGCCTCTTCTCTGCTGTGATAAGTTCCCAGCAGATTTCTGGTAGGTTAAAGTCACCTACAAGAACAAGGGCTGGTGATCCTGAAAAATCCTCCAGCTGCTTGTAGAATAAGTTATCCACCTCTTCTTCCTTGCTGGGTGGTCGGTTGACAGTGGACACAAAAGACTGACGCTAAAGATGGCAGCAAGCATCAGCAGTTTATTGTCCCATAGTATAACTTTTTATACTTTTTCTCTATAGGACGCGCATAACACACACTCCTTTTTGCCTTATAACTGGCTACCAAACTATGTACACATGCCTTCTATCCTTTTCTAATTGGTCACAAATCACTCTGCTTTTTGCTGTAAATGTCAACACATTCTACACTCCTTCTCTCTCAAAGTTGTTTATCTGTCTCATTCAAGGACACAGCTTTCCCGTCCAGGCCAAGGCTGCAGGCACCCCGTTCCTGTCTTCCCACAGTCGGTAACAGACTCCCAGGAGGATGTCAGCCTTGTTGACCTTCCCCTTAATTCTTACCCACAGGCGTTCAACTTCATCACAATTAGTTTCAATTTCCATGGCATCAAAAGCCTCCCTAATATAAAAGGCCACCCCTCTACCTCTTCTCCCTCTCCTGTCTCTTCTAAAAAGCTTCTAGCCATCCAGTGCAGCGCTCCAGTTATGCGAGTCATCCCACCACGTTTCCATGATGGCAACTACATCATAGCTTTGCTGCTGCAGCATGGCTTCCAGCTTTTCTTATGAAAGAACTTATGAAAGTTACCCGTGGTGCATGCATTAGTATTCATGCACTTAGCTGGGCTGCTGATTTTACCCCTGACTGTTGCGGTGGTTGAGCCCCCTCGTAGGGAGCATGACATCCCGTGGGTGGATTTCCCCACCCAGGAGAGTGGCCCTGGGGGTGGTCTCGTAGGCGGTTCCGCTGTCTGAGGGCTCTGCCCCTCTGAATGTCACTCTCTCAGGCATTCCCTCCCCAGTTCTAGAAACCCCCTCATTTCTGTATTCTGCATTGGTTAGTTTGTTCATGCGTATTTATTGCCTCTGTTAAATATTCTGTTAAGCTCCAGAAAGTTCTTGGTTGTTGTAACCTACATTGGTTTGTTTAAATGAGTTCCTCCCTCTGTTATTCTCCATTGGTTTGCTGGCTTCCCTTGTCATTTCCCTATTTGTTTGTCTGCCGGATCCACCCCTGAAACTCCCCTGTTTAAAAGCACCCTGCAAGTCCCTCTCCTCGCCTCTTCTGGTACACTCCGCTTGGGCTCCATAAACCTGACACTGTTGCACTCAGAGGTTCTCGCTCGTCCTTTGCCTCCGCCGGTTGCTAGGTAACACCTTTTGGCTGCAGCCTGCTCCATCGAGAGGCAGAGGGCAGAGAGCTCTCTTGATTTGTTCCACCATAGCTTGCACCAAGCGGTTCCCCCGGGCAGGACAGTGTCGCAAGTGTCGCCTGCCAGGCCTCTGGGCGGTTGAGTGGTCAGCGAGACACCTGACTCTGGCTTACCACCCTT
>VZRR01005160.1:169232-192565 GCA_013398015.1 Oreocharis arfaki | reverse complement strand
AGGGGGTACAGCGCCACAGCCCTTAGCACTATTTGCTGACAAAATCATTCACAGTACCTCAGAGCACTGTGTGCCTAGTACTAAAGCAAGTTGAATTTCAAAAAAATACTTGAAAATCTATCAGTCATTTAACCAAGAGATCATACCATGTCTTCTATTCAACCAACGCTTTCTGAAAGTGCCTCTCAGAGTTTTTAAGTATTTTGAAGGATTTTTCACTTCATGACTTTGTGACTTCCTGCAGAGATCAAATTTGGCACAAACAGCAAGACACCATGAATCCAGATGATTATGTTTTCTGCTGCTATATAAATTTTATTGGATGTTATACGGTTTAGTAATTTTCAAGGAATAGTTATTTTGAGAAGCTGGAAAGAATAAGCACAAGCTCATGAACTGTGAAGCTGATACATTGAAATAAATCACCTTAATTTGGCACTGGATTTTAAAACTGTCAAATAAATCCTCAGAACATGATAATAACAAAATAGCAGAAACATGACAACTTACACTATGAATGAACGTTTTAAAAAGCAATAAATGAGTCAATCAAAAATAGTTGAAATTTGACATGCTTTCTGAACTGTCATGAAAGATTGAATTTCGAGAGTCATTCTTTCATAGAAGGGAAAGAAATGAGTTAATATCAGTTTGGTCCAACCAGCCACACATTTAATGCAAAGTAGTGAAGAGACAGTTAAGCCAGTAGAGTCAGAGATTTTGCTGCTGAAAAGGAAGAGGCCAAGGCTAACAGATACTGATTTCCTTTACATCATTTAGGACTTCTCCCCTTTCTAAAGCACTTTGCTCTTGGAGAAGACTTTTTGGGGCAATCCAGAGACTGCAATAAGAATTAGGCAGCACTGAATGACGGGCAATCTGTGACCATGACTTCAAGCTCCCTAAAGAGCAGGGTAATAACGAACTTTTAAGTTAAAGAGAAACAGGCATGTACCACAGATCAGTAAAGAGAAGCTTTCAACTGTCAGCCAGTGGTATACTCGTGTGTTATACTAATGTCCCTGGATCCATTTAAAGAAAAGTGGTATCACTGAAAGGAAAGGATTCATTTTTAAGCAAGACTCATTTTAAACTAAACCAATTTAGTGCACTCACATTCTAGGCTATTTAACTTAGTCTTTGACACTTCTCTCATTCGTACAAAAGCTGCATTACACTCCGACTCTGCATGCACATTTCTTGGTTCCAGATGTTGAGCTGTTTGGCATGCTTTGTCTGTGCATTGATTAAATTAATTCTTTACATTTTGCCCAGCTGCTCTGTGAGGATGAGGAATGTCTAATCAAATCCAACAAATGTCATTTGGACACCATGGCTGTAGTACCTAGTTCCAAATTTCTGCCTCCAGTTGGCACTCATCACAATTTAAATATCTTTCAACACCTGGACTTTTAATCTACATGATCAAGAGTGAGATCCAGAAAGACACCTTCTGGATACCTGGAGTGGAACATATCCTACCTATCAAAAAGACATCTCTATCTAAAGCTCTTCCTTCTCTTTCCAGGCAATGAAGAGAAAGAGTCACTCTTAGGGTATTATTCATCTAATCTAAGGCATCTGTATTAGGGTAAGATTCTATATCACCTAGGATTTTACTTCTATAATCACTTACATATTGAAAGCTTTATGCATGTACTAGGTGCTCCCGTCTTGGATAAGCTCTTACAAACATGCAAATTTGAGGTTCCGACATCTTCTGAAGAGACTAATCCGCTGTGTGCATTCACATCTACCAAATTCAGCAAAAAAGTATATCCATTTGGTCCATTTTCATTTTGAAGTGTGAGGCAAGCAATGCCAGTTCCTAACTTTCATGAGACGTGTGGTTGCAGCTGAAAACTAGATTCTGTTAGGTTTATCAAAAAGAGCTACAATACAATTACTTGCCCAGGCCACCAAAGAGTTTAAAATAAAGATCAAGGCCCAATTCTGTCAATGCCTTCCACTGAGATGCAGCCATTGAGACCAGCCAACTACAAAAAGTTTATAATACCAGATAAAGACTCAAGAAAGGCTTTGTTTACATACTTTCGTCGTGCTCCATGACAGCAAACTTTCGATCTTCACTTCTAAAGGTCATCGGTCCATTTTAAACCAGCATAAAACATGTAAAGGCTGAGGCAGTGAAGAATATCTTCCATTCTCTTACTTCCCAGAAAAATGCATTACTTCCTTGTTTACTGTTTTAGTGTTGAGTATTTTCAGATTAAAATTTCAGAGAAGGAGATTTAACTAATTTTTTATGGTGAAAAGGATGACAAATACTTATAAAAACATAGATATGAGGTTAACCCTAATATCAGATGGGCATTTCTATCAGCATTGCAGAAAAAAATTTTAGTTTTCAAAGAACATGGGGATTGCATAGAGAGAGACGTCATACATCTCTACCGCCTTTCAGGTTGTCCACTCAAAGCTACATCATCTCTTCCCTTGTCTTCAGGGCTTGGGAAAAATTACTCCTTTTCCATATCAGATTTATAGAACCAACTTCCAGAGCACAAGGGCTAAGAGACCTGTGGAGGGAGTCTACATTTTCTTCCACAGTTCTCAAATGGTCTTCGACCACTGCCAGTTGAACATGAAGCAGTTTCTCTGTGGGTTTGCAGAATGAAAAAAATGGCTGCTATGTGGCAGGATTTGGGCAAGGAAAGCAGCTCCCCAAGGCAGTTATTAATTCCATACCTTTCCCTCTTACACGGCAATTGCACAGGCTGGGAATTAATGCACTGATTGGAGGAGGGCTAAATTTACTGCTTAACCAATCCTCTTTGAACCCTCTGTCTGGATGCAGGCCAGACTATGAATTGTTAGTATAAAATGCACTGGGGTAAAAAAAGAAGAGTATCTCTTAGCAGCTCACTCTGGCTGATGACCAGGACAAAGAAATGGGAAGGGCGGGAAAAAATATAGTAAAATTCATCTTTCTCTGTAGTGCTCGGCAGTCTTCTTTTATCAGTGTTCCTGAAACACAGAGGCCCTTTTATTTCAGAAATATGAATGTTCCTAAATTAGGCTTTGCATGGAGCATGTAAAATCCAAGCCAAACAGTTTGTTTTGCTCATTGCTTTTGTTAAAACAGACTCTTACAGGATTCCAGAGGTTAATAAATGCATTAACATGCAAGGATTGGAAGCTAATGGTAAATAAAACCTTGGCAAAATGAGTTTAGGAAGTAAGATCATTAAAAATCAATGGTTCCTTCAAAAGAGACTAATGGAACCACTTAAATTACTCTGCCATTACAAGGTTTCTTATCTTAACCAATAAAGGATTGAATAAGCAAATTAGATTATTAACACAAAAGCCAACACATCTCTGTAACTATAATAAGATTTTTTTCTATAGATATAGTGGGAGAGAATATAATCACTTGGACATAGAACAACACAGTTGAACCACTTTTTTAAGACTTCGTACTGAATCCTAAAATGATCATTTGTGTTCATATAAGGACAGAGGGAAGTAAATATTAGATCTCACTGATGTGAAAATTATCCAGATTTTGGATTTTCTGAGCACCATACTTGGTTTTAAAAAGATACAATTATTTCATAAAGCAAAATTACAAAAATATTGACTGTTGTGGTTCTATCCTTGCCAGTATGCTTTCCTCAGTTTCTTTTCTTCATAATGTGTTAGAGCATAAATACTAACTCTTCATTTTAAAAAAATCAACATGATTTTATGTCTTTTGATGTGTAATTAATTGTAGATCTTGGGCAGGAAAGACAGGATCTCAAAGATGTTTTAGTATGGTCCACTTATATAATTCACCCAACCATGCCCTGCAATTACCAATAGATCCTTCTTTTCCATGCATTTCTAGAGATGCTTTGAAGCCATATGTTGTTCACCAATAATAACAATTTCCATATTTAAGCCATATTTATTAAAGACTGGGATATTTCTCAAAGTTAATCAAACTAAACAATCTCTCAAGTCTTTTCAGGGTTTCTATTGTATTCCTCATTGTCTATGCTGAGCTTCTGTTTTGATTTTCCAAGATAAAGTAATCTCTTGTGCTGCAAAACAGAAGCAGCAATGCTAAAGCGAATTACTTGGCCTATGCAATGCCTTCCTTTCTTTCTTTGTTTACATGTGCATTTTTAAGCATGAGTGACAAAGGACAAACTGTCTGAAAACTAGAAAAACCCTGATTTCCTGAGCAAAATAAAAAAGCATTACAGTGCAAAGTACAGGCATTATTTCTTTTCTCCCTGCCTCTGTCCTATCTACTGCTTATTAGTAAAAATATAACTCTAGCACCTGTGAAGTCACAAGGCTACTGTTGCTTCAGCAAGTAGCTGAAAAGTAGGTACCCAATAATTAGCTGCCACACTGATAAATGTGGAGGGTGGTGGGAGGCCCAGAACTGCCTTGCTAGTCAACAAGCAAAGTGTTGTAAATAGCTTGCAATCAGTCAAGCAGTTAAGTGCTCTATGAAAGGGATGGTTTGCTACCTACAAAAGGTCTTGGAGGTGAGGGAGGTTGTAGCAGCCTAGAAGATAAGGAGGCTGTTGTGTATGCCTCAAATACCTATAGCTGCAGAGCCAACCGAGGATGGTTGATAACAGCAGCCAAGGGTAGTTGGTAATAACATGCTGAGGGAAACTACAGGATGTGACTGGAGAAGGGGGCCATACGGATGGCAGCACTTTCCTGGGACAGACAACCTTGCTCTGGCTCCTGGAGATAAGCACAACACAGTACAGTGCAAGCACAGGAATGAGGTCAAGAAGTGGGCATGGACTCTAGGGGATGATCAAGACCACCAAACATCCACAAAGCCCTGACCCATTTTCATGCAGGTCTGAAAGAGCAGACTATTCATGACTAATTTGCATAGAAAGTGAGAAACACATCTCCAGGGCGGGGAAAATTTATCTATGAAAAGGTACCCACACAGAGCCCAGGTGGCACCCCCAAGACCCTTAACATCTCAGCTGGATTGATATGGGAGCCAGGACTGGTGATCTCTTTTTCACTCTTCCTTTCTTTCTCTGTCTGCCTCTTTAATCTATCTCCCTCTCTCTCTTCCCTTTCACCCTACCCCTCTGTTCAAAATCAACTTCCTCTTGCTTATACAAGGAGATCAGGGACAAACATACCAATTTCCATGTCAAGTGTGCAATTTACTAACAAAACTTCGTAAGCTCTTGTGGACCCTATGACTTTTATCATTCCTTTCGATCATGAGCATCTATGAGTCTTGTGTGCTCCCTTCCCCTTAAGGGTGGCATGCCACACAGGTGTAAAAAAAAGAAGCACTGAGAGATGCTGAAATGTCAGAAACACAGAAATGTGGCCAGCATTTGGTCAAGCACACCAAACCAAAGCCCTAAAGAGATATCCTTCCAAGTCTATTGTGTAATAATATTCAAGCTGTTTTCTATTCTTGTCTCGGATCACTAAAGTTTGTTCATCCTAGGATTAACGCAATGTCCAAGTCAAAATGTTCTACCACCTAGTAGCAATTCAGGATCCCACACATATCCCTTTTCTATGTTAGATTCAGAGACTTGGGATGCAATAGAAGACTGTCCAGACTGCTAGGGATCCTAACTTGGGCATCTGTCTCTGCCTTATGAAAAACAGAGCATTTTATAGATCCAATGTGACAGCAATAAACTGTAAAAGCTAGAGAACCCAGCTCTGTAGACTGTTCTTTGTTGTATAACTACTGACAAGCCAGGCAAAATACATTTGCAATTGTATGTACTCGGTACCATGATGTTCAGAACAAAAGAAAAGTGGAAAAGGAAAATATCTCATCTCTTTAACATTGACATATAAATACTTTTTGTATAGAACAACAGACTGAAAAACCACCCTTCTCAGCTTTCATTAAATGCAAAAGCTACAACTCTAAACTATCAAGTAAGTGCAAAACTTTTCTATACATGAACCAATCGTAATAGCCATGAATAACAAACAAAATATCATTTTTAGTAAAACTGAAACATATTATAATCCCTGAGTCTGGGTTTTATAAGTATATTTTAAGGAAACCAGTTTCCATATATTGTGCTTAAAGAAAGAAATCTGCATTTAGACATGATGATTTAGGTACTTAAATATACACTTAGGCCCATTAGTTTGATAGCTGAGGGCTAGCTTACAGCAAACACAAACAAATCGAGATACTTGGATCAGAACCCACCAGAGGGTGATTCCTACTTTAAAAGTGGCAGTGATAAAGTGCAGTGGAAGAACATGAAGGAATGTAATGCAGCTTTCTTTTAAAATGCGTACCATTTCATCGTATTTCATAATATAACATACATCCAGCTATTTTTACTGAAAATCATTTTTCCATTTGCCTTGTCTGTTTTGATTTGAGAGTGTTTTTCTGCAATTTTGTAGGTTATCCTAGTGGAAAATTTATTTAGGAAGAGAATTAAAAAAGATTCAAGAGCATTCAGCTAAAGCCTCACTTGTACTTGTAGCATATGCACTATCCTTTCCTCATATGCCTCATGCAAGAATGCATAGAATTACAATTTTTTTTTTTCCAAACAAGCAAAGAAAAAATAAATGGAAAGGGTACACTATAGAAAAACATATTGATTAGGAATGGATGCAAGAATGTCAGATGTATAAATCCACATGGTGAAAAGCAGTTTAAATACATATATTTGAAACCAAAAAAGTCTATTAGAAAGGTAACTGCCTGGATACCTTCAATTATCTGAAGAAAGACAGCTGAAAATAGATGTTGAGGATTTAAAAAAAAAGAAAATAATAGCTTTAACTTTCTATAAGAAAGTTATGAGACAGATAAGTTTTAAGTTTTAGATTAATCTTAATAAAATCAGTGGTAACACCCTCTGCCAGGATTCGATAGCTTTATGTCCCAAAGGAGACTATGGAACACCTGGTGTGAAATCTTATAAATGCAAATTTTGAGATAGCTTTAGATTTCATTATCTGATAAGAGACCATATCTCATCTTTCTACCAGCAAACCTAGTCCTTTATTTCACATGCAGATTCCAGTAATGAAAGCTGAGCCTCACATACTGAACTTGGGATATAGCTCCAGAGGCACACATTGTCCTTGAAACAAGAACTCAGGATCTATCCATAACAGTGTTAGGACCCTGGGGTCATTCATAGACTTCATCATACCCTCCCAGCCACTTTCAGCACTGTGGCCACCCTGCCCATGGCCCAGAACAGCATTTTGGTTCATCCCAGGGCTGTCAGTCTGTGCTCCAGAAGCCCCACAGCAGCTCAGCTCTCCAGCACTGTCTCTGGCCTTGACTACTGGATAGGCTCCTGATCTACACCAGAGCTTTGTCTCTCGACCATCCTCTTTTGACTTCAGACTGGAGCCCCTGGATGCATTCTAGACCTGCACTACTGGTCATCCCAGAGACCTAGACAAAAGAAAATATGTTTTGCTGAAATGCAAACACATTTCAAAAGAAGATACTGAACCACTGATCTTTTTATCAAATCATTATTTGGTTTTTATCAATTTTATGATCCTGATCTTCTGTTTATACCAAACCCTTACCTTAAGAAAATAAAAAAAGTACTGTCATAATACCATAATGGAAGCCTTGTTGTTGAATCCTTGCTAGAAACAGAATAACATAAAGAAGAAGTCAATATATATCTAATTTAACCCAATTAGGTTAGGCTGCAAGAAAGAAACTGTGAAAATGAACACACGAACACACACACACACAGGCACACAGGCACACAGACACACACACACACATACGTATAAGCCTGCCAGAGGCCAGAGTAGTGAGCATGCATAGACATTCATATATTTACATATGCAAGTACACTGCCTTTATTACAACTGTCTAGTAGGGAAAAAAGACAATTACTCAGGTACACTGACTGAAAATTGCAAACAAGACAAGACTCCAAGGTACCAGTGTTACAAAAAAGATTCATCTTCATTAAAATGGTATACAGCCTGGTAGTTCAGGCACAAGAACTCTGTGAGCTGAGAATTTCTCTAAATTATCAGAAGGAAAAAATTCTAATATGTTAAAGAAAAGAAAGTATTTGTAAACTGTTGAGAAATTAATAAACAAAGGAGTCTAAGTAAAAAGTTCTAGAAAAACTTGGTGAAAGTTTCCATTTTCAGTGTCAAAAACAGGTATGATAAAACATATATCATGAGATACACTAACCAAAATGAAACAAAGAAAAAATTTAGAATCCAAAACAAAACACTCGGTGTTCGCAAAATAAGAACTAAAAGTTAAAATTTGTTCGGCTTCTTCCCTTCTTGAAATGGACATGTTCCAAATGAAAGATCCAGTTCCAACAAAGTTTCGGTTTCCAGTAAAAAGAGTGCTTCATCAAATATTTTCAATCGTTTTTCATTATACAATTTCAATACTGCCTGGCACCTACTCAAAGGTGGAAGAATTGCTTTTGTCTGCAGGAGTGGCATATGGTCATCCAATCTGTCCTGCAAGACCTCTTTGCGGATGCTGATGGACAGCCACTGAACCTGAGCCAGTAGTGCGCCCAGGTAACCAAGAAGGCCAGTGGCATCCTGGTCTGTATCAGAAATAGTGTGGCCAGCAGGAGCAGGACACCGGTGGTGGTGAGACCCAGGAACAAGCTGCACAGGGAAGCTGTGGATGCCCGACCTTTGGAAGCATTCAAGGTTGGGTTGGATGGGGCTCTGAGCAACCTGGTCTAGTTGAAGAAGTTCCTACTCATGGTAGGGGGGATTAAACTAGGTAACTTTTAATGGTCCCTTCCAACCAAAACCATCCTTTCACTAGTTATAAGCTACTAGATTTAAAACTCTTTACCAAAAAAAATGTGTAAGACTTGATCTGCCTACATTAGGACAGAGAAATCAATGTGTCTATCATGACTTTGCAGCAATAAAAACGTTAAAGCTACAGAGGCAATGGTGATCCCCTATATTTGTTGTTCTTAGTCATCTAGGGATATGATGCAATATTTCTGGCAATTATATGGTGACAGTTCAAAAGGGGCATTGAAAATGGCATAAAGTCCCATCAGATGTCGCCACAGAATAAGATGCAGCCCCTCTAATTAAAATACAAAAAAAATTAAAAAGATAAAAAAGTATTACTTCTTATTAATTGTACCAAAAAGAATCTTCATACATTCAGCCTAAACGGCTGCATATTATGAAGTTAGAAATAATAGGTAAACTTAAGAGGAATCAGTCATACATATCTATATATAAATGAAACTTCTGTGAGAGGTTGATTCTTTTTACCTTGTGATTTCTATTTCTTTCCCCAGCGATCTGAATGCTTTCCAAACTCTGCCATCGAACTTCATTAAAATGAAACCCACAGTGCACAGCCTAGCCCTCATCTTAGCACAATAAAGATGTAAAATCTATTATGTATGCATAGGGCAATCTAAATAAATCATGACTTAAATGTCTGCAATCTCCAAGTTAAACAACCTAATATGCTTGGAAACAACTGAAACATAAATTATATAAATCCAGAATGAGGAATATAAAAAATAATTTAGTTTATTTGGGCAAATTTTCTTGCTCTTAAATCAAACGAAATTAGATAAAATTTCACCCACTGGCCTTTTTGTATCCAAAATTACTTCATATTTCTCTGATTCCTTTTCTAAGTAAAACTCATTTTCCCATTAATTTTCCTCAGCTGAAACTCATCACAAAATAAATGCACTTTCTAAAAACCTTCATATTTTCTTCTCGTATCTCAAGTCTTACCAGCACTTCAATCGAATTTTAGTATATATGGCTTCTTATTCTCCATCCATCTAGAACCAAGTGTAAAGGGTTCAATGAAAATACTTATTTGTATTGTGTATTTTGTAGTTATAGACTCAGTTAAATAACAATCATTAACTTCAAAATGTCTTGCAGCGGATCCTCAGTGATACAGGAGGCGTACAGTTTTCCATTTTCACACCTAATTTCTTTTATTAACCTTTTCCTTCAGCTAGCTTTCCACGTTAACTTCTCACACTTCCCAACTGTCCTTGTTTTCAGCAGGACAGAGTTAATTTTTTTGCAGTAGCCATGAGGGGGTGGACTCTGCAGCCATGTGGGCATGTCTAGGTTGTTACTCGATACCACTCCACATCATCACTAGCATGGGGAAATAGGAGATTTCTCCTTCCAAGAAGGAGGTGAGTGTGGCTTGCTGTCAGGGGAGAAAAGCATAGGCACTCAGGGTCCATCTGCCATTGTCCATTGTCTCAGCTTGGTGAGCGTTCTGCACATAAATAATCCTCTCTTTTGCATACTGCTGTTATCAGTATTGTTGCTGCTACTGTTCAGCTTCTTGTCTCATTGCTCTTTCCATTAAATCATAATCTCTGCCTTTTGTGTCTCCCAACAGAGTTGGGAGAGGAGTGGTTTGCGGTTTTCTTTTTAGTGGGATTACTGAATTGGGGAATACCATTCCTAAACCATGGCATCAGCCTCTTCCACAAATAATACAATTGATGTTTTCTCCCATTCATTGGCATCTCCATCATTTTCTTCACAGCACTTTCCTCCTGCTTGTATTTCAAACTGTTTACGGATGCCATACCTTGCAGCTAATCCTCCTGATGCTATCTATCACTGTCCTCATCTCCCCTCTGAAATCTTCTGCCCTTCCTGGAGCACAATGAACAGGAGACACGGCATCCTGAAAGGACTGCAGACACAGCAGCCATGCACAAAAAATAGGAGCTGACAGCATCTGAGTGTAGTCATAACAAAATTATGGAGTGAGTTACACCCAAATTTGAAGAGACGTTGAGATTTCTACCCAGGAAATACATGATCTGGGTTATAGCATTGGGCATGAAAAAACAGAGATGCTGGGTCTGAAAACCAAAACTGGTTCTTCATATTTGCAAGTAATGCAAACCACGTTAATGCCTCATCTGAATGCCAAGATATACTGCAAAATTTTTTATAGTTCACATAATAAATAGGAATACTGAGAATCTTCCGCAAATCAGGGACAGATAGCATAAATTATGGGGGGAGGGGGGGTGCATGAAATCTGTTTCATACTAACACTACTAAGTGTTTTACTTTCTCAGTTGAAAAATAAAAATATTATGCATATGCTTCAGAAAGATTTTGCAGTAATTTTACGCATTTCAATTATACACAAGGCATGAAATCCCCATTGTGAAAATAAAAAGTTAAAAACATTATGTAAGCACTGACACTGCATATTTAAGCAATAAAATAAAAATGAAATCTGAGCAAAGTATTGTGTTTCTGGATACAGATGTGAAAAGACAGGTTTATTATTGCATTGCATCACTTTTCATTTGTGCCCTAAAAAGCTTTCTCTCCTTTACTGTTTCCAGTTAATGGCACTGTTATATCTCAAGCCTACTAAAAGGGAGGAAAAAAAAGATTAGGTGGCTTGTAGTAAAATCGTGCTATGCTGATCCTATCATGAGCTTGGTCCAGTGCTATGAAAGCAAAAAAACACTCCTATGGCTGCTGTGGAAATGGTGAACATCGAGTTGAATGCCGACTCTGGTTTTGATCAACAACATTGCACTTCCTTGCCAACAGACTCTGACCACAAAACTGATATAGAGGGGTCCTCATTCTTTGGATGCAGAGAACTTTGTTTGCATGGCAGAGGGGGAATTGCTGGATCATCTCTGAGGAATTCACCATATCCATTGACAGTGCAGTTATTCCAGTTTTGCCAAGTGTTCGGGGCTTCTTCCCTAAAAATACTCAGTGTTAACTGTACCCAGAGCACATGATATTAGTATAAGTACCAGTTTGCACTGCCTTGCTGTCCCTCAATACATTTGGATAGCTCTGCAAGGGACACATCCAGTACATAGACTCGTAAAAAAAAAATCACTGGTAACAGAGAAGAAAAAGAAAATAATGAAATTAATGTGTAATAGTTTGAAGACACTGTAACTTCTGTGACACAGAAGATATTTAACTATCTCTGGAACTGCCACTTCCGAGATTAGCATTCTAAGGTTCCTATATAGTCAATGGAAAGTAATGACATTGACTACCCCTAAGGAGACAGGAGAGTGCAGTTATCAGGACATAATGGAGCTCGCAACTGCTCCTGACTTATCTATGTGCCTGATTTCCTTCAATGAGTTGACTAAAAAGGAAAATCACCAAATCTTGTCCCGTTGTCAGAGTGTAACTGTGTTACACACCTTGACATGACAACTGTGAAGAACTCCTCTGTCACATTTAGATACAGCCTTTGAAACCTGGGAAGGACAAGTCAGACCAGATAAGTAGGTTGTCTTGTGCAGGAAGCTGAGCCCTTCTACAGGTAAACCAGACCTCCTCAGGTGACTCCCTCTGTTCTTCTGTGAGTAAAACATGTCGGGTATGAATAGGAATAGAAGGAAATACATAAGTAAAAAAAACAGGGCGCACCTGTCCGTGCAGTCATATGAAAATGTAATTCTGAGTATAGACGTTGAAAATATGGTAAAATCAGCATCCTCTACGTTTTACACGTTAGCTTAGATTGCTGGAACAAGTACTGTAAGACCTTATTTCAGGCTCCCAACTTCCATGTGGAAGAGGATAGTCATAGCCACAGACTCAAGGTGAGAGATGGCACTTTGCCTTCAAAATTGGGTTTCTCTGTAGCTAATGAAGCAAGGAAGGAGTCAAGAGCGCAGCACAGGTGGCTCTGACCTTGATGGATTTGAGCTAATACCACCTTCTGGTCCTTAATATACAACTTATACACAAGCTGTGACTTGTCACATGGTATTTACCGTTCAGAACTACAATGTTATGTTCCATTCATTCCTGAGAAAAGCCTTGGGTATGTAATCATAGTTTAGTTTCATAGTTGCAAATGTGCTCCCTTTTTACTGTTAAACTGTTGAAAAAGTTTACATTTAACACACAAAGGACAAATGCATCTTCTTAACCATTTTTGGAGAAGTAAAATTTCTTTTTTTCAGCTAAACTGTTTCATGTGGCTGTACTAGTTACGCCACAATTTAAATAAACAGTCTCAAATGAGATTTCTTATTTTAGAAACCAAAAATACTATCAGGTGATTTTATTTATAAATCAACCGCCCAACTATTTGTAGAAGTGGCCTGTTAAACTACAAATATTACAAATAAACATACCCTAGAAGGTCTTCTATTGCTAAATATTTATGAAAGAACTAAAATATTTTAAACAAACTACTTTTTAGCTAAGCTTATTTCCATGGATTCTCCAAAACCATTCTAAATGATCTGTAAAAAACTACTTTTTCAATAGGAATGTTCCTGGAACTTTCCATATCAGGTCAAAAGAGAAGTTTTCTTTGTGAACAAAGAAGAGCACACAAAAAGGGACAATAAGAGGGAAGTTTCTCTTCATAGTGTTCTGTAGTTTCAGAAAACTCTGTGATATAAGTTAGTCATTTCTGAGACCCTGCTGAAATAATTTCATTGCCTGGCCATTTAGTAATTCATTGCTCATGAAAATTTGCTTTCTAACTAAATAGTTTGAAAGGCAGCAATTAACAAATGCCTTCCTGTAACTCACACTGAAAAGCTCTCTTCAGGTACTGCACACCAAATGTTTTGAAATATTCAGTCCTACTGCTTTGTAAAAAAAATTGCATTAACTTCTCCAGCTAACCAGAGGTTTCTGAACTGTGTTCTAGGCACTGCAATTGGGCCTATAAGTCAGTAGTGTAGATTTATGGGCCAGCAGGATATATTCTTCTTGAAGCTCCCCATGTCTTGATCTAAGCCTGCGTGAGAGACTAGTTTCAGTTAGGCAAAACGGTCCCTTCAGTAAAACAAAATAGCTATAAATAAACATGCTGCTATTCACATGCATCCTGTATATAAGTATTTTTTTCACTTTTAATAAAGGTTGCAAGCAATTTAGATGTAACAGGTTGCACAATAATTAAGTTTTTTTATTGTTCATGTCTATCCACGAATGGGAGAATACTCCCTGCATTTCATTTAAATACACTTTTGATGGCAAGTCTATAGTTGAGGGCATATAATCAGTGCACAGACAACACACATGTGATACCATCGCTGAGGAGAAAGGATCCCAACAGTCTCAAAACTTGTTGATAATCTCCGTGTAAGTGTATCAAGGAATGGCTAGAGCACAGAGAGGCTAAGCATGCCAGCTGTATTGCTTAGCTTCTTGCTCTTCCACTCTCAAGGGGGTGGGTCCTGGGCTGCAGCATCTACCTCTTTCCCAGACAATGTCAGGCACAGTTCAAGGACAGCTGAAGACAAGGTTCCATTTTAGTTTGGTTTAGGTGTAGGTGCCTTGCTTTGGTGTGACCTTTGCTGTGTGGTTACTACACTGTGCCGTGCCATTTAAACTAATTTGGCCTCAGAACAAGATGCAAAGGCCCTGAACCCATTTATTTGCTAGTACAGGCATAGCATTCCTCTCCCCCCTCAGCCTCCCAGCAAATACAGGAATCAGAATTTGCTCATCTGTTGCAGACTACTTTGCTTGTCAAAGAAGTCTTGCCTGGTCTGTTTCTGTACCACATCTTCCATGGATGAGTGGTTTTCAATCACTGTTAGGCAGAAATTGTATCTCTGAACACAGCTGTGCTATGTGCAGCCACCTGACAACAAGTTTCAGCAACATTAAAGCATTACTAGCCTGGGATCCACAGAAAATGTCTGTCTCCTGCTGCTGAGATGAAGTAATTGGCCCATCAGGGGTTGTCTGCCTTCAGGGAGATTCAGCTGATACAGCTTGATTGTTTCCATTCTCCCCTCTGCCTGCCTATTTACTCCCAGTACTTTATCCAAATTCTCCCTCTTTCTCATCTCTGTTTCCCATCCCAGCATCTCACCCTGAAGTTGTTTCTACTTCAGAGCTGCTTCAGGCAGGCTCTCACCAGAAGAAATAGAACAGTTAGATTTCTCTCATCTCTGCACCAGGACGAATAAAGGCTGAAGGACCACATCTGGACATTTTGAAATTTCCAAATGTGTTTTGAACCTAGAAGACTTCAAAAGGGAACGGAAGAGTTTTCTTTTTTTTCCACATCCGTTTGTTCATCCCTCAATTTTTTTTTTTTAAAAAGGCATGATTTTTATATTAATTATGAACTCTCATTTTTTTAAAAGAACAATACCTCAGCTGGTGTTAGCACTTGGAAGCTCCCCAAAGCTTACTGAATTATCTATTTACAAAACTTAGACTAATTTGTATCTGCAAGAAGAAATACATTAAAGCAGAAACCAGCATTAAGTCTTTTTAAGAGCTGCCTGCAGAACAAATATATGAGGTGCAGAGAATGAGCTATTTAAAGGTGCCTACAGACCGTAAATAAGATTCTTGATGAATCATGTTCAGAATTCTTCAGATTTCATTATTTGCAAGTGTTAATCCCCACCACCTGTCTTATTTTTGTATACAAGGCATTGTAGAAAAAAACTCAAACAAACAAACCAGAATTCATACATACAAACATATAAATTTAAGCATTGAGAATTCTTTTCCTCTGCAAACTTGGTAGCAAGTATAGTGAGAATCTTACTGTACTTCCATTTCTATAACGGGCACTAATTTCATATTTTCATGTGCTGCACTCTCACTCTGTTGTGGCAGCTTTGTAGGTACATGCAGAAGAAAAATCCCTAGTCAGTTCTCACAAATCCAGGGACAAGTGCAAATCTTAAGAGAAACTCTGGCAGACAGCACTGGATGACCCAGCAGATGTATGTGTTGACAGCACACAACTTTCCTTATATTTGAACTACATGCAGCCATCAAAGGGCTGGGAACAGCAGTGCATCTCTGAACAGATTTTAAAAGTGTGCTTCATGTTGTAGAGACTTTATGACTGCCTTGATCCTATAGGCAGCACTAACAGCTCTTGAATTACCAGAAAATACATTTAAAACTTGTAAGAAAGAATTGTTGAGTTTCATGTCAATATTCTGATCATCCAGACAACTGGGATAGTTAGCTGATAGGATGGTACGGGTATCCTACTCAACGAATGTTAGCACTGTTTGCTGTGAACACAGAATAATTTTGCCCTGGAGACAGAGGCTGAAGTTTCAAAATATTTAGCCATCATGTAACACTCGTTTTCACAATTACTTCGTAAATCAGCCATAGTCATCAGTGAGATTTTGAAGCATGATACAATAAATCAGAATAAATCTAGCACTTCTTTTAATGAGGATGGCTAAGAGTATATGTCTTGCAACAGCCCCAAGGAAAACAGATACAGTGGGACTGCTCCTAAAAGGCTTTCTGCTGCAAGATGTTACAAGTTTCATGGCACATGTCTTATGTCCAAGATTGCTCCATGCCTGTGGGCAATACTGGGACAGGCAGTATTGCAGGTGTGGTGGCTTGACCCTGGCTGGATGCCAGGTGCCCGGCAAAGCCCCTTTATCACTGCTCTGCCACTCCCCTCCTCAAGCAGTCAGGGGAGAGAAAACATCATGAAAGGGTCATGAGTTAAGGACAGGGAGAGATCAAAAACCAATTACCATCAAAATAGACTCAGCTTGGGGGCATTAATGGAGCTTATTACCAATCAAAACGACAGCACGATAATGAGAAGTAAAGCAAATACTAAAAACACCTTCCCCCCACCTCCCTCCTTCCCAGGTTCCGCCCCCTCCCTCCTCTTGGGCAATAGGAGTAGTAGTCAGTCCATTACACCCTGGTTTTGCCACTGCTCAGGGAGAGGAGTCCTTCCACTAATTCAAAATGGGGTCACTTCCACGGGAGAACGATCTCCATGAACGTCTACACTNCTTCTTTTAATGAGGATGGCTAAGAGTATATGTCTTGCAACAGCCCCAAGGAAAACAGATACAGTGGGACTGCTCCTAAAAGGCTTTCTGCTGCAAGATGTTACAAGTTTCATGGCACATGTCTTATGTCCAAGATTGCTCCATGCCTGTGGGCAATACTGGGACAGGCAGTATTGCAGGTGTGGTGGCTTGACCCTGGCTGGATGCCAGGTGCCCGGCAAAGCCCCTTTATCACTGCTCTGCCACTCCCCTCCTCAAGCAGTCAGGGGAGAGAAAACATCATGAAAGGGTCATGAGTTAAGGACAGGGAGAGATCAAAAACCAATTACCATCAAAATAGACTCAGCTTGGGGGCATTAATGGAGCTTATTACCAATCAAAACGACAGCACGATAATGAGAAGTAAAGCAAATACTAAAAACACCTTCCCCCCACCTCCCTCCTTCCCAGGTTCCGCCCCCTCCCTCCTCTTGGGCAATAGGAGTAGTAGTCAGTCCATTACACCCTGGTTTTGCCACTGCTCAGGGAGAGGAGTCCTTCCACTAATTCAACATGGGGTCACTTCCATGGGAGAAAGTTCTCCATGAACTTCTCCAATGTGCATCCCTCCCACAGGCTAGAGTCCTTCACAAACTACTCCAGCATGGGTGCGTTTCCGCGGGGCGCAGTCCATCAAAAACTACCTGCTCCAGCATGGGTCCCCCACAGAGTCACAAGTCCTACCAGGAAACCTCCTCTCCCCATGGATCTGCAGGTCCCTGCACTCTCACTGACCTCCATGAGCCCCAGGAGCATTGCCTTCTACACAGGCTGCAGGGAAATCTCAGCTCCAGTGCCTGGAGCACCTCCTCCCCCTGCTTCTCCACTGACCTGGGTGTCTGCAGAGTAGTTCCTTTCACATATTCTCACTCCACTCTTCTCTGAGAGCAATTACCCCTGCGTAACACATTTTTTCCTTAAATATGTTATCCCAGATGCATCACTCTCATCTCTGACTGGTTCAGCCTTGGCAAGTGGTGAGTCCATCTTGGATCGGGCTGGCATTGGCTCTGCCAGACATGGGAGAAGCATCTGGCAGCTTCTCACAGAATTCACCTCTGTAGCATCCTGGCCCTCGCTGCCAAAACCTGTCCACACAAACCCAGTACATCAGGGTAGGCATGAAGGAAGCAGGTGAGTGTACTCACCCTCATTGGGCTGGCCTGCAAGAGTGGCTGAACACAGCTGCACAGCCATGAGAAAGAGCTGCTTTCTCTTTTAGTAGACTCACTGTTGTCTCAGTTTTAAATTTTTAGGAGAGTTGGTGTTGATTTCAATGGAATAGAGACAACTTCTGATACATGAATGCAAATCAGAGAACTCCACTTTAGCAACATATAGTAAGAAAACAAGAAGGAAGTGGTGTGGAGTAAGCAAAAACATTGTGCTGAAATTTGACCAAGTTAAAACCATGCAAGTGCATAGGCAATGAAAGGAGTCTTAGTGGATTTGGATTTCTGTTTAGCCATCTCCAAGAGCACATGAGAAAGAAAAATACTGGCCTGTGTCTCCAGCAATTTCCACTGAACTAGACAAACCTTGCATTCAGCAGTCTTATACTCAACAGGAAAAGAAACGGGAGGTAAATGGTGACTAAATAACAGTGTTCCTTGAGGGAGCATAAAACACTAGTCAGAACAGATTATTATCACATACCTTGTCTATATAAAAAAAGCCCTCCACTTGATAAAATTCAATATAAATTCAAGCTCTCAATTTCGTAATTCTTCAGAATGGGCTTCCACGGTCATTATGATTGTATGATGACACTAAGCTGAAAATACAAGCAGTACTCCTCAAAAAAAATTATAGTGTTTTTATATTCAGGATAGTGCAGATCAGTATACCTGAAAAGAATGCTAAGACATTCAGCAGAAGTGATGTGAGATCATCTAGTGAGACTGTCAGGGCTGAACTAAATATGGACCAGGTTCCTTCCAATATACCACTCTCTCCTAATCCTATCCAGTAACAACCTATTTCTTATGCTTCCCTTTTACTGTTTTATTTTGTTAACAAGCCCTCTCAAATTCCCAGCTAATGAAAACACCAAAATCTCTATTTAAATGGGTTTGTCTTGTTTGGATAGTGCAAAATTCATGTAATTAAATCATGCTTACCTGATGCTAATATTTTGCTAATATATATGCTTTTTGAGAGCTTTAACTACTTTTCCAAGATGCCTGATGACACTTCAAAAAATATTTTCTTCTGAAAAAATAACCTATATGTCACAGGGTCTCTGTAATTTTCTTTTTCTGATTTATCTTGATATTAGAGGCATTTACACAAAGAAAAAAAAGGAGCTTCGTTTCTTTGAGTTTATGTGTTTGTTCCTCATTTTAAACCATCATCTTCTATGTACAATGGCATAATCCTGTCTGCTGAAATAAGAAGTGATATCACAAAGGTTATGTTTCTCTATTTTATGAAAGAATAAACTTGAAGCACAGATAAATTCTGAAAAGTGGCAGACAAGGCAGGGAGGGGGATGCTACAGGTGTGGCTTCTCTGGGAAGCTGTCAGAAGCATTCCCTATGTCCAACAGTCAATGCCAGCCAGCTCCAAGATGGACCCAAGCCCATCAGCTACAGCAGTAGCACCACTGGGATAACAGTTAATAAAGAGAGGGAATCCTGGGCAAGACCAAACACCAGCTAGAGAAAGGATAAGAATATGTGATGGAAACAGCCCTGCAGACACCCAGGCCAGTGGAGAAGAAGGGGGAGGAGGTCCTCCAGAAGCCAGAGTAGAAATTCCCCTGCAGCCTGTGGTGCAGACCACGCTGAGGCAGGCTGTGCCCCTGCAGCCCATGGAGGTCAACAGGGGCACAGACATCNAGGCATGAAGGAAGCAGGTGAGTGTACTCACCCTCATTGGGCTGGCCTACAAGAGTGGCTGAACACAGCTGCACAGCCATGAGAAAGAGCTGCTTTCTCTTTTAGTAGACTCACTGTTGTCTCAGTTTTAAATTTTTAGGAGAGTTGGTGTTGATTTCAATGGAATAGAGACAACTTCTGATACATGAATGCAAATCAGAGAACTCCACTTTAGCAACATATAGTAAGAAAACAAGAAGGAAGTGGTGTGGAGTAAGCAAAAACATTGTGCTGAAATTTGACCAAGTTAAAACCATGCAAGTGCATAGGCAATGAAAGGAGTCTTAGTGGATTTGGATTTCTGTTTAGCCATCTCCAAGAGCACATGAGAAAGAAAAATACTGGCCTGTGTCTCCAGCAATTTCCACTGAACTAGACAAACCTTGCATTCAGCAGTCTTATACTCAACAGGAAAAGAAACGGGAGGTAAATGGTGACTAAATAACAGTGTTCCTTGAGGGAGCATAAAACACTAGTCAGAACAGATTATTATCACATACCTTGTCTATATAAAAAAAGCCCTCCACTTGATAAAATTCAATATAAATTCAAGCTCTCAATTTCGTAATTCTTCAGAATGGGCTTCCACGGTCATTATGATTGTATGATGACACTAAGCTGAAAATACAAGCAGTACTCCTCAAAAAAAATTATAGTGTTTTTATATTCAGGATAGTGCAGATCAGTATACCTGAAAAGAATGCTAAGACATTCAGCAGAAGTGATGTGAGATCATCTAGTGAGACTGTCAGGGCTGAACTAAATATGGACCAGGTTCCTTCCAATATACCACTCTCTCCTAATCCTATCCAGTAACAACCTATTTCTTATGCTTCCCTTTTACTGTTTTATTTTGTTAACAAGCCCTCTCAAATTCCCAGCTAATGAAAACACCAAAATCTCTATTTAAATGGGTTTGTCTTGTTTGGATAGTGCAAAATTCATGTAATTAAATCATGCTTACCTGATGCTAATATTTTGCTAATATATATGCTTTTTGAGAGCTTTAACTACTTTTCCAAGATGCCTGATGACACTTCAAAAAATATTTTCTTCTGAAAAAATAACCTATATGTCACAGGGTCTCTGTAATTTTCTTTTTCTGATTTATCTTGATATTAGAGGCATTTACACAAAGAAAAAAAAGGAGCTTCGTTTCTTTGAGTTTATGTGTTTGTTCCTCATTTTAAACCATCATCTTCTATGTACAATGGCATAATCCTGTCTGCTGAAATAAGAAGTGATATCACAAAGGTTATGTTTCTCTATTTTATGAAAGAATAAACTTGAAGCACAGATAAATTCTGAAAAGTGGCAGACAAGGCAGGGAGGGGGATGCTACAGGTGTGGCTTCTCTGGGAAGCTGTCAGAAGCATTCCCTATGTCCAACAGTCAATGCCAGCCAGCTCCAAGATGGACCCAAGCCCATCAGCTACAGCAGTAGCACCACTGGGATAACAGTTAATAAAGAGAGGGAATCCTGGGCAAGACCAAACACCAGCTAGAGAAAGGATAAGAATATGTGATGGAAACAGCCCTGCAGACACCCAGGCCAGTGGAGAAGAAGGGGGAGGAGGTCCTCCAGAAGCCAGAGTAGAAATTCCCCTGCAGCCTGTGGTGCAGACCACGCTGAGGCAGGCTGTGCCCCTGCAGCCCATGGAGGTCAACAGGGGCACAGACATCATCCACAGGCAGCCTGTGGAGGAGACTCCACCAGAGCAGGTGGATTTGCCCTGAGAGAAGCTGCACACTATGGAGAGCTCACACTGGTGCCAGCTCCTGGCAGGAGCTATGGATCTGTGGAGAGAGGATNGGAGAGTTGGTGTTGATTTCAATGGAATAGAGACAACTTCTGATACATGAATGCAAATCAGAGAACTCCACTTTAGCAACATATAGTAAGAAAACAAGAAGGAAGTGGTGTGGAGTAAGCAAAAACATTGTGCTGAAATTTGACCAAGTTAAAACCATGCAAGTGCATAGGCAATGAAAGGAGTCTTAGTGGATTTGGATTTCTGTTTAGCCATCTCCAAGAGCACATGAGAAAGAAAAATACTGGCCTGTGTCTCCAGCAATTTCCACTGAACTAGACAAACCTTGCATTCAGCAGTCTTATACTCAACAGGAAAAGAAACGGGAGGTAAATGGTGACTAAATAACAGTGTTCCTTGAGGGAGCATAAAACACTAGTCAGAACAGATTATTATCACATACCTTGTCTATATAAAAAAAGCCCTCCACTTGATAAAATTCAATATAAATTCAAGCTCTCAATTTCGTAATTCTTCAGAATGGGCTTCCACGGTCATTATGATTGTATGATGACACTAAGCTGAAAATACAAGCAGTACTCCTCAAAAAAAATTATAGTGTTTTTATATTCAGGATAGTGCAGATCAGTATACCTGAAAAGAATGCTAAGACATTCAGCAGAAGTGATGTGAGATCATCTAGTGAGACTGTCAGGGCTGAACTAAATATGGACCAGGTTCCTTCCAATATACCACTCTCTCCTAATCCTATCCAGTAACAACCTATTTCTTATGCTTCCCTTTTACTGTTTTATTTTGTTAACAAGCCCTCTCAAATTCCCAGCTAATGAAAACACCAAAATCTCTATTTAAATGGGTTTGTCTTGTTTGGATAGTGCAAAATTCATGTAATTAAATCATGCTTACCTGATGCTAATATTTTGCTAATATATATGCTTTTTGAGAGCTTTAACTACTTTTCCAAGATGCCTGATGACACTTCAAAAAATATTTTCTTCTGAAAAAATAACCTATATGTCACAGGGTCTCTGTAATTTTCTTTTTCTGATTTATCTTGATATTAGAGGCATTTACACAAAGAAAAAAAAGGAGCTTCGTTTCTTTGAGTTTATGTGTTTGTTCCTCATTTTAAACCATCATCTTCTATGTACAATGGCATAATCCTGTCTGCTGAAATAAGAAGTGATATCACAAAGGTTATGTTTCTCTATTTTATGAAAGAATAAACTTGAAGCACAGATAAATTCTGAAAAGTGGCAGACAAGGCAGGGAGGGGGATGCTACAGGTGTGGCTTCTCTGGGAAGCTGTCAGAAGCATTCCCTATGTCCAACAGTCAATGCCAGCCAGCTCCAAGATGGACCCAAGCCCATCAGCTACAGCAGTAGCACCACTGGGATAACAGTTAATAAAGAGAGGGAATCCTGGGCAAGACCAAACACCAGCTAGAGAAAGGATAAGAATATGTGATGGAAACAGCCCTGCAGACACCCAGGCCAGTGGAGAAGAAGGGGGAGGAGGTACTCCNCCACCAGAGCAGGTGGATTTGCCCGGAGAGAAGCTGCACACTATGGAGAGCTCACACTGGTGCCAGCTCCTGGCAGGAGCTATGGATCTGTGGAGAGAGGATCTCATGCTGGAGCAGCCTGTTCCTGAAGGAATGCACCTCATGGAAGAGATCCACACTGGGGCAGTCCATGTAGAACTGTAGCCCGTGGGAAGGATCCATGCTGGAGAAGTATAATTTCCCCTAGATGAGTCAGTCCTGCTTGTAGGACTAATTACTGAACAAACTGCCTTATTTCAATCCACAATCTTTTGTTGTATTTTCTCCTCCATCATCTTGATGGAGGGGGTGTGGTAGAGTGGCTTGGTGGGGACCTGGTGGCGA
>VZRR01005160.1:81098-168649 GCA_013398015.1 Oreocharis arfaki | reverse complement strand
GTGGTAGAGTGGCTTGGTGGGCACCTGGTGGCCAGCCAAGGTCAGCTCACCACAGCTATTTTGATATCAATAGAAATTGTAAACTCAAAAATTACAAACCTCACTATTAAAAACCCATTTGGAGTTTTTATTCTTTAAAAAAAATACATTAAATCTAAACAATGTAGTGTGTATTTTGGGAACAGAATTATAGGCTATAATTTCTACTTCTCGAGATAATATTTTTAGATAATGTATTTTATCCTTGTTGATAATAACCATCTCCTAAAACAAAAATACAAACACCTCCATATTTTACCATCTTTTCAAACCTGTTTTATAATAAATCCTTGAACCTTGCTATGACATATGTAGCTCAGACTATTTTCTTGCTTGTTATACTCACTGTACCAGAATATACTCATTAAGCTTAACTTGGTAGCTTGAGTTAATAGAAGTTTAGATATTCCTTAGTTCAAAATGTTTCAAGAAAAAAGTTGTGGAGGATAGCATCATCCTTAGAAATTAAAAAGTATAAATTCTACACTCTGAATCATTTTAAAATTTGCCCAGATAAAGGATGATTGGCAGAAGAGGCACATAGGGAGAAGCAAGTGAGTCTTTAAAAATTTCCTCCCTTTCTCTGCAGGTAGTTTCGCGAAAGTTTTGATCACCACATCTTTACAGGCAGATGGCAGAATGTTCAACAGATGCTTAGACAAATCAGTAATGTTAAATGCATGATCAATCATTGGCTACATTTAGAGAACTCAGGACCTTAGGATTTAGCTTGGGAAGTTATTGTGTGGAATTTGTGCTAACATTTCTCTGCGGTATTAAAACCTACAGGGTATGGTTAATAGCTACTGATCTTCTCATCATCTATGACATGCATAGATAGTACTTCAGTATCTCAACTAAACTCTTGCAAAGTCTCTGAAGGCTAATAAATATTTTCCAATTCCTTGGATTTATTTGTTTACACTATTTAAAACAGCTAGAGATCATAAAAGACAACCCTTCGTTCTCCAAACCATCATGACCTTTCTGAATGAGAACTGCCGTAAAAGAGGATGCTGCAGCATCTAAAATCTTTATGACAGTGTCTGGCTGACTGTTCTTTAAACAGCTTGCTGGTTTCCTAATGATCCTTCTTTCTGTTTTATTTCTTCAAACCCATTTATTCCCAGGTTGGTATTATTTGCCAAGGACATACACTCTCTCTCTTTGTACAATATGTTTCCTTTCAAAAGGTGAATGAAAATATAAGATTTATTAAAATTACTTCTTACAATAGGTACATTTATATGTGTATCAGAACTCTTGGTAACAGTCAGGGAAAAACCCAAACTTATTGTGAAATATTAAATATTAGTAATTTAATATTACCATTAAATTTATTATTTAATAAAATAATAACGTTTTGGATGTTCAACCACTTAAGTACAAGATATGTGATCTGTATAGCACAGAAATTAAAGATGGATTGAAGACACAATATCTCTGACTTGGAAAATCAGTAAAATACTTAGAAAAACCTAGAATGTTTGAAGGAATTTATTATCATGCTAGAGAAACAATCGAGTAATGTTATGGTAGCTGTCTTTAAGGATATAAGTAAAGCCTCAAAGACGTAGGAATGCATATAAAGTATAGGAAGGAAGAACCTCTTTAATTAGACCAATTGACACAGTTAGAGAAAAGAGATTCATAAGCTCTCCTTCAAATCCTGGAAACTTGCATGCTTGAAAGTCTGTCAGCCATTCAAGCTACATCAGCTAGTTTATTAAAGCTTATTACCTTTGCCAAGACAAAGTGAAGCATAGGTCAAAGGCTGGTACCATCTCAAAAGATGGTATTATATAGTTATGGAAGTGTTGCCTGCGTTTATTATTTTTCTCTGTTAATATTTATTTTTCAATCAGCTTCCTGAACTATAGTCCTGCAACCTCTCATGCCTCTGTTCAACACAGAAGTAATGTCAACAACGGCAAGGGCAGGGAAAATAAATGGGTTTGCATTAGAAAATTGCCTTAATGAAAGCTTCTTCTTTCTAATTCTTTTCCTCTAGTATCTCTGTGAAAATACCATTCTATGACTGCATTATTTTCTAATTCCTGTGAAAATGACACCTTGATTTACTTCAGATTTTCTAAAATTAATGAAAAATAATCCCTAAATATATCAATATACATAGAGAGAAAATATTTTCAAATTGAAAAAAAACCCAAAAAATGTGTTTAATGATTCCTCCACTAGGGAGGACGTAAAATTGTACTGGGTGAAAGAAATAGGTATGCAAATTACACATGCATAACTGGATGCCATTTACTTTTATTGTCTGACCTCTAATTTTCAGAAACGGTCCATTTGATTAAGGGCTGTTATTGTTGTACTCCTCATTAGGTCCACACTCTTAAAATAATGACTGTTCAGAACCTGATCTGTTAGACTGAGCTTCTCATTTGACTTCCTGCTTCCCAGAACTATCTGGTCTATTAGCTGCTCACAAAAATCCTGATGCATTTTAGCATGCTATCCCAAGGAAAGGAGAGCCTCTCTTATAGGCAAACAGGAAATAAAAGCAGCTAAATTCCTCTTTTTTTAAAATTCTTTTTCCACATGAAATCCTCCAATAAATAATACTAGCATCAGTAACAAGAGGATGTTTTAAAATATGAAATGAAGTCCTTATTTCAGAATAAAGTGACACACACATCACATCACATTTATCTGGTCTCATCACACTTATTTGGTCTCAGTGTGTCTTACATAAGATAATGGAGCAGGGAGATCCTAGGACTGTAAAGCATTCATAATGAAAGCATTTCATTTCAACCAAGTTACTCATTATGTGACAAGCAGTAGAGCCCAAAATAGTACTTCAGAGATGTCTTTTTTTGTTGGTTTTTTCATTCTGTGTGATGAGACAGATAAGACAAGTCATCACTACTTATTCAATACATAGGAAAGCAAGAAAGGACACCTGGAAATTTAATAAACCAAAAGATAAAACATTGCATGGAAAGGGGCAACCAATACCAAAATTATTTGGTTTTGCATTAGTTTTCATATTACTTTCTTCATTTTGAATGTGGATTTAGCTGTACTGCAAATTTACCTTTCCATCATCGTAATCTCCAATTGTAGCTAAACTTAAACACTTTTTAAAATTATGTCTTTGTAGTCATTTCTGTCTGATTGTCTGGTGAAAAATTTCAGAGGCTCATCTTGACTTCCCACACTAACACTACCTAAGACAGGAGAAAAGGTCATTAAGAGCAGTCAGCATGGATTCACCAAGGGGAAATCCTGCTTGACCGGTATGATAGTCTTCTATGATTTCATGGCAAGATGGGACAATGACAGGAGAGCAATGGACATTGTCTACCTCAACTTCAGCAAGGCTTTGACACTGTGCCCCATAATATCCTCTTAGGCAAGATCAGGAAATGTGGGTTAAGTGAATGGACACTGAGTTGGATCCAGAACTGTCTGAACGGCAGAGCTCAGAGGGTCGTGATCAGCAGAGTAGAATCGAGTTGGAGGCCTTTAGTCAGTGGCACTCCCCAGGGATCAGTACTGACTCCAGTCTTATTCAACTTGTTTCTCAATGACCTGGAAGAAGGGACAGAATGTGCTCTCAGTGAGTTTGCTGATGACATGAAACAGGGGAGTGGCTGACATGCCTGAAGGCTGTGCTGCCGTTCAGCGGGACCTTGATAGGCTGGAAAGTTGGGAAGAGAGAAACATAATGAGGTTCAGCAAGGGCAGGTGAGGGGTCCTGCACCTGGGGGGGAATAACCAGCACAGGCTGGGGGCTGACCTACTGAGGAGCAGCTCTGCTGGGAAGGACCTGGGAGTATCGGTGGGGGACAAGCTCACCATGAGCTGGCAGTGCCATTGTGGCCAGGAGGGCCAGTGGTATCCTGAGGTGCACTGGGGGGACCGTGGCCAGCAGGCCAGGAGTGCTGATACCCCCGCTCTGCTTGGCCCTAGTGAGGACACTTCTGGAGTGCTGTGTCCAGTTCTGGGCTACTCAGTACAAGAAAGACAAGGAGCAGAGGGTCCAGCAGAGGCCAAAAAGACGATGAGGGGTCTGGAGGATCATTTAAGAGAAGAGACTGTGGGAGTTGGGCCTGTTTAATCTAGAGAAGACTGAGAAAGGATCTCATCAATACATAAATATTTCAAAGGCTATTGCCAAAAAGGGGGTACCAGACTCTTTTCAGTGGTGCCCAGCAACTGAATGAGGAGCAATGGCCATAAACTAAACTACAAGAAGCTCCACCTCAACATGAGGAAGAAATTACTTTCACTGAGGGTGGCAGAGTATTGGAACAGGCTGCCCAAGGAAGTCATGGAGCCTCCCTCTCTGGAGACATTCAAAACCCACCTGGATGTGCTCCTATGTAACCTGCTCTAGGTGACCCTACCTTGGCAATGGTGTTGGACCAGATGGTCTCCAGAAGTCACTGCTAACCCTAACAATTGTATGATTCCACGATTTTGTGAAGATATAAATAAAATGATTACTTCAAGATAAATCACCCGCTTTATTTTAGTGATAGAGATTTTTTGCTATTTTTAAACTTTCTGTGGAAGAATTACTGCTCTGAGTGGGAAGGTACCTACAAAGACCATCGAAGTCCAACTCCAGACCCTTTACAGGACAGCCCCAAGAGTCACACCACATGCCTGAGAGCGTTTTCCAAACACTTCTTGGACTCTGTCAGACTTGGTGCTGTGACCACTTCACTGGGGAGCCTGTTCCAGTGCCCAAACATCCTCTGGGTGAAGAACTTTTTCCTGATATCCAACCAAAACCTCCCCTGACATAATTTCATGCCATTGCCTTATTCTCAAAACTACTAAGGCAAATCTCTACTCCACAAACCTATATAACCCCAATAGTGTCAGGGCCTGTAAACCCACCAGACAAGCCTGTTCTTTGTTAGAAAATCCGTAGAGTGATTGATCTGTAGGTCTAAGACAGGCAGATCTTGAGCTCTTACTTCTGTGAGGAAACAGCAGACAGAGAGACTACACCACAGAAATACCCTGGAGAAGACAAGAGCCAGTTAGTTCAGCAAGGAGAGCATAGCGGGACACACATACAGAGGATTCAACAGCCTGGTGAGTAGGTGAAGAGCTTACCATACCAAAAATGAATAACAAATATTCAGCCTTCAAAAGTGTTTTTGAAGTATGATGTAGTCTGAAGAATGCTATCTCATTCTCTTCAAAAGTTATTATATTTTCATTAGTCTAATCAAAATTTATAGATCATGTTGGATTATTTTAGGGTATTTTAACTTTTATTCTCTTATTTCCAGTAGAGAATATTAGCAGAAATAATTCATTGCTTACAGTGGAAAGCTGAGCTGTAGGACCACAAGTCTCCTACTCTTCTGTATGCACCTATCTAAATATTTTGACATTTCATCAAACCATGGACATCACTGCAAGTATTCTACACCTTGACAGCCTCCTTCGTAACAACTCACCCTCCTTCTGTACTCACGAGAGTGTCTAATTAGAGTCTTTTCATGTTCATGTAAGATGTTAAAGTATGGATTACCACAAGAAAAAATAATATTTTCCTTCTTCTGAATGGAGACATTTATAGGCTCAACCTACTAACAATTACCATTCTGTCTCCATATAAACTCTAGTTTCTGGTTTTGCAACTTCATCAGAAGAAAAAAACAACTGCGAGAGATACATTTGAAGTAAAATCATGTGTACTAAAATATGGCCTAGAGTGAGGCATTATAAAATTTCTCAGGAAAAATTTCTCATATTCTTCAGGAGATGAAGTGAATAGTGGTGCTTAGGAAAATTCCCGAAATCAAAGCTGTGTGTGCACTATAGCTCAGTATCCTCAGATCTATTTTTCTCTTTGGTTCCAAAAGCCAGTACCCCCATGATCCTCAATAACAGAGTGCACCACTTTCCAACACGATTCACCAAATGTATGTGTAATTCAGCCTTGTTAGTATCTCATTCTCACAGCTGCAGCAGATGCCTTGCACCTCCCTTTCCTTAGAGGGAGAGACTAATGGCCTTTTACCTCATTTCCCAGCCAATTTTTGCATAACCTGTCTCAGAATATCACTAAAACAGAGCCTTTTTTTCCTTTCAAGGGCAGAAGAATAATATATTTTTTTATGTTTCCTCCATATGAATTATAATTTGTGCTCTGCATCCACCTCTAAATGAATTATGAATTGCTGGAAGTCCTGAAAAACAACTAAGAGTGCATTTTCAAAAGTTATGTAATACCAGTGACCCTGTAACTTACTGGAGGCACTAAAAGATCCTGCTGTGCATAAGCATTTGAAAAAAGCCTGCAAGGTCTACAAGAGATCCTGTTCTAAAAGATACTAGGGAAGGCAGAGGCAGTCTCTCATGCCCCATAGCTTTGAAAAATTGATAATATTTGACACTGAGATTATGACACTACAAGGGCATATTATCAAACATTTTGAAAAGTGTGATTTACCACAGCCCTAGCAGCATCCCTACCCAGCCCTCATTTGCAGTGCCTAGCTGCATCCCATGACATCTCTGATCATGTCATCAGCGAGTCAAGTAAAAGCTCTGGAGACATTGAACATGCTGAGATTAGAGAGACTAGAGGCAGATGTGATGCACCAAATATTGAGTAATATTACATATTTGACTGATTGTTGAACTTTGTTCATTTACAGCCAAGTTTCTGTTGCCTTTCCTCCTCCTCAAGATTTATGTCCTTATTTGCATGTTAATGTGCTTTGAGTCAGAGCAGATACTCAGTAAGCAGATATGGAATTAAAGCCCCTTTAAAATTAGACCATGAAATGCACTCTATGCCTGCTTATGCAATCTGTAAAGATAATGCTGCAGACTACACTCATAATAAGATTGATATTGAATATACTTTGAATATGACAATGTGATAATATAAAAGGCAGTTCAAGTTCTTTCTAATCTCACTCTCCACTTCTCAGCAAGAATCATGAAACTCAAACTTGGCCTTTTAATGGGTTAGATACACCTTATCAGAATATTTAAAGTGCTCTGCCAAGTCAAATTTAAGAGGCCAGGTGGTACTTCATGAAGAGAAACTACATAAAACGTAGCTGAAGAAAAAAGGTCTTGACAAGGATATGTTTCTTGTGGCAGAATATTAGGTACAAGACTAGGACAAGAAAATGCAATGTTAGGAAGGCTTTTATTTTTGTTGTTCTGTAGGATAAATGCTGAAGGCATCTCAATAACATTTGATTCCTGCTTTTGAAAGGAAAAAGCATGGTGGGGGAGAATGGTGGATTATCTCTTGGCTCACTGCAAGAATGGCTTCCAAAACAAACAGATTTCTTCAAATGCCAGTCTGATAAATACACTGAAATTGCTTTTAGTTTAAACTTTTCAGTGCTAATTTATTCCCCTTTCTCCTCTCACAGATCAATTGCATGTCTAGTTTTTGTCTGTTGTTTAACTAGATTTAGGCTTCTCAGAGTGCACAGAAGAAAAAGCAAGATAGCTAAACCGGTCTGGCAGAACAGAAGATGCATTCAGTACAGCTGTGCCAGAGTCCGGAGTTTCATTCCTTGTCAGATTTCCTTTCTGTGTACTTGTACAGACTGAGAGGTTGCCCTCTGAACGCTAAATTAAATCTAGCAGAAGACAAAGCTAACTGTAACCATAGCAGAATCAGAGTTCTCAAGATTCTTCTGAAATGGAAGTTTCTATTTGCAGTTGAGAGAATGTTTCATTGGAATTCTCTTGGTGTTCTCACAATACTAGAAATAACAATAAAATGTAATACAGCCTTTTGGGGGTACGAAAATTTTTTAATGGAAAACCGCTTCAAAACACTGTAAGAATATAGCGGTGGGTAAATCTTTCCAGACAGTAAAATATATTCTACACAGAGATAAATCTGCAGCATTGCTTAATCTATACTCACTTTTGACCAAAAATATTAACAAGCTAGTTTCTTTGGCTCTGTGATGGAAAAGAAGCCTCATTCAAAAAATTGAAATATTAGAAGAATTTCCAATGCTTTTGTAAATAAACTTGGGTTCTCATTCATAGAGGGAAGATTTCTGAGCTTCTGGGAAGTAGACAGTCACCCAAGAACCACAGTCTTAGGAGACATTTGAAACGACCCATGAATATATTGCAGCCAACAGCAGCTCAGGTAAATCAACAGATAATAAATTCTTTCCCATTCCATTAGGAAAAAATTCTGCTACTGAATATCAGATCCATAACATTCTTAGACACTGTTTTTGGGTTTTGTCCATAAGATCTTATACAAGATAATTATTTTTTCTACATGCCTAGGAAATAACCCCCTTTAAGTTTTCTGATGAATGCTTTTATCAGGTTACGTGTAAACAAAGGTTCCATTTCAGCCTCAGGAGAGAGAAGTTCTGCTCGTTTACGTGCTTGGAGCTGTCAAGAAGGTAGATTAGGTGCAGCACACAAAATGAATTTTTGAAAGGATCACTAGCTAAGAACAAATGGTAGTCATTAGAGAAGCCTACAGCCTGGTTCAAAGAATCTCGTTAGGCCTCCTCTGCTGACAGGCTCATCAGCTGATTGCAAAGAAAAGTTGCTCACAAAGGAAGAAATCATAGCCTAACCATGAAGAAATGCCAGTAAGTCAAAAATTCTCTGATGGCCTTGTGGAAGCCCGCACCTTTCATCCATCCTTAATACTGGTTTCCAAGTGTGAACTTAGTGGCAAGAATTTTGTGGACTGCAAGAGAGCGAAGCCACGAGTTGTTACATTTAATTTCCTCCACCTGTGTGGCCAAGGGGTCTTTATCTTGCTCTAGCACTGTTGAGGCATGTAAATCTTACAGGCATATAAATCTTGTATTGCTTCTGGAGATGTTTCTAGTAAGTTTTCCACTGAGTGTGTTGGAACAGATGCACAAAGGACCACTCCTATAAGTATGCTGGCATAATTAGCCAAGTAATTAATTTACTGCAGAAAATGGTTATTTGACAAAGACCCTGAAGAGATCGCTGCTTCAGGATGTATAACTTTCAAAACAACAGCTTTTGTACATTTTCCGCTACTGTATGTACATTTTGCTGCTCATAATTCATACATATATCAAATTCAACGCCTAAAAGTCCTTTCTGTTGACACTGCCAACTTGATTAATCAAGTCTTGTTGATTTTTCAGTCCCTCAAGTTCTGCCTTGAAAGAGAAGAAATCAAGTTTAAGCTTTCAATTACCGATGCTTGCTCACTAAATGTCACAGCAACAACTTCTTTACACCCTCAGCAAGCCAGCGCTTCAGAACACACTGCAAACTTTGATTCAAAACCAGAGAAAAATCATGTTCTTGTATTCCTTTCACCACTTTTCGGATTCTTTTTTTCACCCTTTATAACTTTCTCCCATGATCCAGAAATACCTTCTGGATCTTCTGAAGTGGAATTCATATTGTATTGGTACTGCTAGCAGTACTAAAACCACAGGCTTTATAGTGGCTTTGTTGCTTCTTAGGACTAAAGTTTGTCAGGCTTGCCTTGCTTGAAACAATTTTGACCAGTCTGTTGCTTTGCTCTAGTTTGTTTAGATGCAGCATATTTTTTTTTCTAATGAACAGGTGGATAAGCCTAATTCTTTTTACTTTTACTAATCTCTGTATGGTGTAAAAATAATTTCATAAAGACAGTAATTAACAGGTAGTTGTTCCTGCAGAGGGAAACACTGGTGTCACTGAGATAATGATGGAGTGCAACAGAACATGGGCCTGGTATGGAGCAAGGGCCTTGAGCTAGGAAATCCCCTGCAAAGGGATTATGGGACCAGGATGACAAGAAAATCAACACAGGCTGGCACTGGAAATCTAGAAATTGGAAATCTAAAAACAACTTGCAGACAAGAAGCTTGGTAAAAGCAGTTTTTGGTGTAAAAATAAGAAAAAAACAATTAACATAGATAAAAACACCATCTAGAATAAGTTCAGATACGATGAGAACTTGCAGACCGGAGACAAAAGAGTAAGGTGTAACACTTTTTAGCAAGTAAATAAACAAGATCTCAAATGGCTCCTAGAGAACAGAAGAAAAGGTATCATTATGATCATATTTCTCCCAAGAATGGGTTCAGAATGCTGACAGCAGACTGTACATCCCCCACACGTACAGAATTAAATCATTCATTTTATAATCCAGAAGAATATTGGAAGAGTGACCACACCACCAGCATAAAACCAAATAAGAAAACAGCAACAAAAACCTACCTAATGGCACCATGTTTGAACGGCTGGGTCCAGTCCTGGGCCCCTCAGTACAAGAGGCTCATGGACCAGGAGACAGGACTGAGTTTGTCAGGGGAGCATGAAGGTGATGGAGCTCCTGCAGCATCTCTCCTGTCAGGAAAGGCAGAGAAAGCTGGGGCTGCTCAGCCTGGCAAAGACTGAGGAGGGTCCTACCCACGTGTACAAGTACCTCATAAGGGAAATAAAGAAGACAGAGACAAAACCTTCTCAGTGGTGCTCATGGACAGGACAGGAGACAACAGGCATGAATTGAAATATAGAAAATTGCAATTAAACATAAGAAAAAAATTCTTCACTGTAACGGAGACACAGATTTCACAGGGAAGTTGTGGTTTCCATCCTTGGAGAACCAAAACCCAGTGGGACACGGCCCTGAGCAACCTACCTCGGTCTGTTTTGAGCAGGCCAGTTGGACTAGGTGCTCTTCAGGGGTCTTTTACTACCTCAGCATCCTGTGATACTGCAATCACTTGTGAATCTATGGTTCTATGAAATGGGAAGAGTGTGTAAAACTTTTAACACTTTTCTTTCTATATGATTCAATTTTCTATTTTTTTATAGTTACATCTGGACTAATAATAATTCACTGATGAAACTGTTAAGATGCTAATGATAAATTACTTTACATATAAGTTGTTTTTCTTCTTTTTCTATAACAAGGTTTTGAGCATAATAGTATTTCCAAAGTGCATGTGTAGTGTACACAGAGTGTAGTCAGTGGCTGGGCAATGTATTCACTAAGGAGCTCATTTTGTCAGGGACTATACTTATCACTGCCTCACTTCTATAGAGTGATTAAATCTTCTTTTTAAAAGGGTTATGTTTTAGTTTGTTGAAGGTCAGTCCAGTCACACAGACTGTTCCAGCTCTAATACAATGTGACTAGCTGACAAAGAGTTTTTATGAAGTTTGCTGCCCTTATTCACAACTAAGAGCAATCATGGTAATTCTCAGGTTACAGCAATAACTGGAGCATAATTTATTAGGTTGATGTTTCACGTGCAGTAACCACAGCTACTTGGTATTTCTTTGTGGAAAGAAGTGGAATTCATATTGTTGTTCACTTTTTTGTTTGGTTGAGGGTTTTTGTCTGTTTGGGGGTTTCTTGGTTTTTTTTTTTACTAGACTTGAAACAGGTTTCCACGTTATATTTGACAGGGTTTGGGTTTTGCTGACTTTCTCTATTAACAGTAATAGTCTCATATTCTGGAAAACACAACTGCCAATTACTATGAAGCAGCTCTTAGTTGCTGATTGTTGCCTTTGGCTAAAAGGTTGGGTGACACTGAAAGATCTCATAGGATCCTCAATGAAAAAGTGAAGACAGAAGAAAATGAGAACTTGTAATTGCCACAGAAAGAATAGAGAACTCACTGATCAGGAAAAATAAGACAAAGATTTCCAAAGCCTCAGAATGAGAGACAATTTTAACTAAAACTATTACATCCTATGGAGTAGAAATCAAAGCCCACCCAATTCCTTTTTGATATTTACACAGAAACCAGATGGATTTTGTAGCACAGAAGATATCAGAAGACTACAATTAAAGATGGAAATCTCATAACAGATCTTAGATATGAAAAGCTTTCCATGAAAAGTTCTGGCCAGCAGGTATTTTGTTGTGAACTACCATTAGCCTCAAAGTGAGCATCATATATAATTTCCATGCCATACTGAATGATATAACTCCCTTGGCAGAAAAAATAAGAGACAAGGTCAATGAGGATGAAAAAAGATCTGCAAATATTTATACATCTTGGAAACAAAGAGTCCCTGTTCCACTTCTAAACACAACAGAACTGATCATAATTGGTAATTTCTGATTCAAAAGGTAATGTCATTAATTTGTCAGTCTTTGCTTTTGTTGATAATTCCAAATTTTTTTGTTTGCTTGTTTCTTGCAAACAGGGAATTGTTTTTCTGCCACAAAGCTTTTTCTTTTTTAATGTTTCATGCATGTATTTTAGATTTAAATTCGCATTTTCTGGTTATCAGCAGAATGGATATGCTTCTATTATGTAAGTGTACAATACACATAAAAAGGCTTGTACATGAAATGTGGTGCCATGTAACAGCAATGATTCTAAACCCTGGTGCTTTAGTCAGAAAATAAATACTGAAAATCTGAAAAAGGAGGAATTGCAATGTTTGCCTGGGGTTAAGTGGGCCAACCATCTGGTTTTAAATATAGCAAGACACTAAAATTTGCTGTTTATATTATCATGAAAGCAAAAGCAGCTGCAGTGGAACGGACAGGTGGGATATTTGAGACAGATAGACTAACCTGCTTGTACAGTGCTGGAGAGTTGCTGATGAGACTTCCGAGAATAAAATCAATGCTCATGCAAAAGCAATTTCTGACTCTGTCAGTCAGTTTCACCCTGGATAAAGCCAAGCAACATTCAGATTACTTGCTATTGCTTCTGTCAAAAAAAAAAAAAAAGGCAACATTGAAGCTCATGATAAATTCTTGTGTTTAGTGAAATATTACATGAGCCCAGACACTCACAGCAATAGGTAAAGATACCAGCTTTGGCTTCTTTCACTATCAGCATTTTTATCACATCTCATCAAATGTCTTTGCTCCCTTGTCCTTCTGTTAAAGCTCTCGTGCTGGGCCTCCATTATGAGAGTCGTACTCGAATCAATCAATATCTACTACTGCTGCTTCTAGCTGAAGAATAGTGTATCACATCACCTGTCTTCCTGTTAATTAAAGTGGATCCTGCTTGTGACATTTATACAATAGATTAAAAGATAATGTAAGAAGGAAAGGCTTTTGTTAACCTGCAGCTTCATTCAGTTCTTCACCATGGGAATTTTCTCTAATTCATCTGTTTTACATACACTATAGCAAGAATAATTAAGCTGTAAGGGAACAAAGAGTCAGCTGACATGACAACTGGTGGATATCTTACTGAACAGGGAGCCTCTCTAGAGCTGGCCAAATGGAAAGAGATCCAGCACAGTGTCTCTTCTCCCAGATTTCTCTGTTAAGCCCCTGAGCTAAGCAACTTTGACCACTGAGGCTATTGCCTATCGAAGTAAATGTCCAGGACTGTTCTCTGACATCCGAGTAACTCATACAGAACAGCCCACATCATATATTGAATGTCTAAACCCTTGAAAATAAGATGACCTCAGTAAAAAACTATTTCAAATGCCCGTAGTCTTTTTGACTAGTGGGAACCGGTACAGTACAAGCAGTAGAAATTTAAGTGTATAGGAACATTCTTTCACTGACACAGTTAATTACAATAAGACCCAGTGATTACTTTCAGAAGATAGAAACCAATTGAACTGATTGACAACAAATTCTTGTGGAATAGAGCAGGAAAACTGGGTCCTAGACTGACTACAATTTCTATTTCATCAGGGATAACCTTCCCTCTTTCTACTGATGGTAGTCTGTAACACCATAAAAAATAAAAATTCTGAGGCTGGGAGAACTTAGCTTTGGCATGCACTTTTCACACCATGAAAAGACACAAACTCATATTTGCCAAGACATCTATTTCACATACATAGCAAAGGTTTCAACTTTTTCAAGAGTTTGCGAGAAATAGAACGACTTACAAGAAAGATTCTCAGTTTTGCACCTTAATATGGAGAATCTCTAACTTCTTTAAACACAGTGAAAATCAGTAATTGAAACTGAAAAGTTGGCTTCAAATTTCTATTCTGATGTAGTGAGACTGCATTGTAATGATCAGTACACCACAGCTCCTAGGTGTACACATTGTGAACCAGACACTTTCAGACATACAGAGTAAGTAAATCTGAGCTGAATGTTTTTATGAGTTCTTCTTGCATGTTTTCTTCCCTTATGCTTTCTGAACATAAGGACTATTTCAAGATGACTTACTTTTTCCTCTCTTCCTAATGCCTCCTATAGTCTTACTGAGCCCAACATGTCAGAAAAATAGTTGGGCTAAAAGGAACAATAACAAACAAACGAAAAACCCCACAGATTCATGAACTGTCTATACTTCACCTCTATAGAAGTCCTTCTATGGCTACTGTGCCTGATATTTTTCCTGTTCTGGCACTGGCACACGAACCCCGTCTCATGTCCCCAGAGGTGTTTGCATTCTCAAAGAGTTGGTAGATCTTCAAGGTCCTGGATCCATTAACAAGCTGTGCTGAAGGTTTTTGCAATTACAGTTCATCAGATGATCAAAGTCTTCATTTGAAGCACTCTGAGAACTACTCATATAATGAGAGGTATTCAACGAATTCCTCCCCCTGTCAACTGTGCACCATAATCACTGAACTCATGAAAAAAAAGGAGAGACATTCATCTCGGGGACATTCTCTGATCATACCTTGATACAAGTTTCTAACCCCTCTTTAAAAGAGATTGAGGTCCCAGTTGAAGAGGGGCACCTCTGGCAGTCTCAGAAAAGATTTTTATTTTCTTGGAAATAAGAAAAATTATTTCTACCACCAGCATTTCCTCCCTGCTTTCCTGTGGTTAATTCATAAGTATCTCATTGTTTAAAGTGAGGCTCATGCTTGTGTATCTAATTCCTGGGAGCTTCTCAGGCAGGGATGCAAGGTACCGAAAAGCTAGGTTTTGCTACTACAAATTCCTCCGGGAATCTTAGCCTTTATGCCTGTTGCTTCTCACTTCATGACACATCTTTCTGGAGATTCTCTGGATGTCAGTGAAATTTGCCCCCAGACAGCCTGGCAAACCACCAGAGAGAAGCTCTGTCTTGTGCCTCTCTGCAAGTTTGCGGTATCAAGTTCACGACAAGTCATCCCAGAATTAAAAGTAATTATCCTTACTGCATGATATTTATTACAGTGGGAAAACAAACATGTAAATGCCAAACAATTTCTGGTAGAGCAGAGTACAAGTCATGACCTGTTTCAGTTTGGGAGCACACTTGAACTATCCATTTGCAGTTCATAAACTGCAAAGCTCTGATGCAGTATTGACTGATATAATCAAGGAGATTTTGTAGCACTCTCTAATATTTCAGGCACAGCTGAGCTTTACTAAATTTTCTCAAGCATTCAAAAAATTACTGAAAGCCTGAATGAATGCAAAGTAGCACATGCATTCCCCATCAGACGGTTACCAACAGTGTGACAGATATATTAAGCAGAGATAATTACTGCTTATAATCCAAGAGACAGGATTTTTTTTGGTGCATATGTTTGTTCATACAATGATTACCATGTATAAGAATGAGGATACAAAGCAATAACAGATTTCTTCCCTTTGGGAATGTTTGTGAGTCATATTACAATAAAAAATGAATTCTTTTTGCACATGTACATAAAAATGCCACTTATTATGTAAATTCAGTCTGCCCAGCATTAACTTACCTCTGTTATTGAAAAACACTTCAGCATAAGGCCCCTGGGTCCACACTGCGGGGGTGCAGTTGAATGACTTTCCTATCACTCACATAAAAATAAATTAATTAAAATGGAAGTGATCATGAATCAAGTCTATGAAGAAACCGCTATCCACATAAACTGTCTTAATATAGCCTAATATATGCAGAAAGTCTATCTAATTACCATAGCACATTGAGATTTCTGGGACGGCACATTCAAAATAAAGCAGAGTGATTATCTAATTAATGTTTAATTGTAGCTACCAGTTACTGCCCATCATTCTCAAGTCTCTGGGTGCATACGCCTCCTTTTTTCTCGTCCAAACATAAACGTTCCAAAGACTTGCAAAAAGGTTTGAGGTTTTCAGAAGGATTTTTTTGGTTTGTTTTTTTAAGAACACAAAAGAAGGCAAGCTCAGAGAAAAAGAAAAAACCTACTTTTTTCTGCTAATCTACAATTCAGGGACATCCCAGACATTCGGCTTTGACTTGTCTTTGGAGTGGAGCTGTGCTTTAAAATTTTTAAGGTCCTCTTCCACAGGATTATTTTGTTCCTTCGCTAAGAACTTCAAAATAAATTTTAACCTTTTCTGTTTATTTTTAAATTGTGATGTACTTGTTTACTTTAATTAAAACAACTTTACACTGTAATATATGTGAAATATGAAGCTAGGGCTTCATAACAAACCAAACATTATGAAACAGTAACTAAAACAACTTGGTAGGACCATTTAAAAATATATATATATAATTCCATTGATTTTTTTAACTGCGAGTTTTATTTTTAATTATTATCAAATATTTTATAAGGGAGAATGTGAAAGCAATTTTGGTGCAATATGGTTTAAAATACATCTAAGCTGGATTATTTAATTAATTAACTCACTATAATTAATGACATCAGTGGCTAAGCCACAGCTCTTGAGACAAGTGGTGAAAAGAAACTCATGAGACAAAAGTAGAATTCAAGGTTCTATTCCTGGCAAGATCTTGGCTGGTTGATATTAATGCTTCCCAGGTGTGCAAAGGCTTATTTGTTATAAGTATCTGGATACAGCTGAGCTGCTGAACAGTTCTCTCGGTCCTGTACTTTGGGAGGATTCGAAAAGTGCATTTTCCTCCAACCCAGTCAGGCAGGTAAGAAACGCCCTACACAGATTTACAGTCAGCACCAAACTGAGGACATGGTGGGTCACCACCTCATTTTAGAGCAGTGCCAAGAACACACGCTTCAGTTGAAGCAGGTAGAGGCTAAACCCTCTTCTCTTCGAGAAGGTTCGTATCCATTGCTCCATTTCACCAGAAGGAATGCCCAACACATAAGTCCATGAGCTATTCTGAATTACGGTATTTTCCATACCCCTCTCATTATGTCTCACTCAGGTACAGCTGTTAGCTGACTTCTAGGTTGTCTACCCAAAGGGATCTCATGCTCCCCATGCTCATACAAGTTGCTGTTTAGGTAGATCAAAACTCCATCTAGCACAGGAGCCTGCTTGCCATGCTAACCATGAACAGATACTCTGAGAAAAGTAACATTAAAGATGTGAAAGGCTTTTCTCTAATACTTTTCCCCTCCAACTATTTTCGACATAATAAAATTAATGTAGCCATTCACCACCTTTTAGATCATAATCAGGGCTGACACTTCTGTGACCGTAGATTTCCTAAAAAAAAAATTACATCATTTTAAAAAATATACTTTACAGAACTAAGCCATTAAAACACTAGAAAATAAAATCCCGAGGGTTCAGTGAGGCCCTCTTGAATATGTACATTCTGATATGTGCATGTCCATGCTGCAGTACAAAATGATTGATGAATGGAAGCAAGCAATAATTATTCCTCTCAATAAAGGAGTAGCTTGAAGTACATTAATAACTACTGAACTATCTAATATTTTACCTACATCAGGTAAATTATGAGCAAGGCAAATTACTAGGATGTCTCTTCGATAATCAAGAAGAATATTTGGTGACAGTGTTTATTATTATCAAAACCATCTTCATTGAACAACTGCACTAGTAACAAATTATATTTATATTGGTATTGATCACACTTATTATTAACCATGACAACAGTAATATTATTAGTGTTAATCACAGCTACTGTTATGCATTTACATGGTGCTTCACAAACACATGCTTAAATACCTCGGACAAGTTTTTTTCCTTTAATAAATTCAATAATATTCAACATAATCAGTCCAGTATCTACCCTAAAGAACTCACAATCAGATTAAGCAAGAGAAAGACCAGATACAGAGTGATAATTTAGGTAACGGATTATCCGAGGAACTACTGGGGAGAATGGAAAATTAGGAAGAACACCTGAAGGAATTTTGAGATTTAATAGAGAAGTGGATGAAAAGAAAAAAGCTCACAAATTTAAGAAGAAAAAAAAAACACCAAAAAAAACCAACCAAACAAAAAAACCCACTAAAAACCCAAACAAACAAAAACAACAAAACAGTAGAAGCAACGATAACAAAACAGGAAGAAAAGGAGAAAAAAGAGACTAGGCTACTCACTATAAGCTGAACACACAGACACACAAGATGTTGGCCTGCAGCAACTTGCAATTGCTGATTAGCTGTCCTGTATCTCGCATGTATGTCTGACCTTTCAGGCGCTTCGGACAACCCTTCATGCTGCCCATGACCCTGCACGACACAGCACGAGCTGTGCGGCCATACCCACTGGGTAATCCATTCAGTAACTTAACACGTGGCTAAGATAACACCAATTTCTCCACTGTGGACAGGTCCTTAAATTGTTTATATAACCAAGGAACAAACATAGCATTTGTTCAAATAAAACATTTGTTTTCCTCAGTTCAGCACAAGTTTTAGAATATACTTTCTCTGCAATTTTATATTCCTACCCTATAGAATTACAAAACCATGAAGTATGCTATATTGGAAGGGATTTCTTGAGGCTATCCTGCTCCTGCTCAAAGCAAGGCAAATTAAGCAGGTGGCTAAGAGCCATTTTCAGCGAGATATGGAGTATCTCCATAAATGGAGAATCCACAAGCCCTCTGCACAGCCTGCTCCGGTATTTGAACAATCTCACAATAGGAAATTTTCTTTCTTTCTAATAATGTTTTTCAGTACTCCAACTCATATTAAATTCCAAGTTATAGGCAAGAGCAAGATCTCCCCATGGCTTGTTCTCCTCAAGGCTGAATAGATCCAGCCCTCCACAGTCCCAAGCACTGAAGTCCCCTCACTGGCTTGGTGAACTCAGTATGTCAATGACTTTCTTTTACCAAAAAGCTCAAAACCAGAATGAAATGTAGTTTCACGAGTGTTGAATACGTGACAATAATCACTTGCCTTGACCTGCTGCCAACACTCTTGTCACCCAGTACGAGGCTGTCCCTTTGCTGCAAGGACACAGAACTGACTTATCTGTAACTTCCTCCCCACTGGGACGCTGAGGTCTTTTTCTACACAACAATTCTATTCCCCACCTTCTCAGGTGTAGAACTGCTCTTGCCTGAGAAAACAAGTGATCACCCAAACTCACCACAGAACTGGGTATTTCTAGGCAGTTACTTCATAAGGCCTTGAACTGAAAACTACACTGTCATGAGCAGAGTTCAGAAGCAGTAAAGAGACCTTTCTAAAGTACAATTTTAATGCTATTTTTAAAAACAATGGAGTTTAAAGCAAGTGTAAGGGAATATTTCAGCTTTATTTTCTTTTAGTACCATAGTTAGAAATTAAACTTCAAAATTGATAAATGAGAACATTAACTTAATGTACACTGCCATCATTGACAGACTTTGATATCTGCATAAATAAAACTCAAAAAAAGTAAGGAATTTCGATACTTCCAAAACAAACTCTCGAGCAGAAAAAAAAAAAACAAAAACCTGCTAGAGGAAAAAAAACAGAGCAAATTTCTTCACCTTGCACATGACCAAAACTCTCAGGCCTCTCTTAGTCATCTCTCATACTCACAAGACTCAAGATTCAGGTGCAATTTCTTGCAAATTCTTGAACTGGAAGTGGCATCTAAATAACACAGCAACACTATCTATCCAATGTGGTTGTACAAATACGGACCAGAAAGTATGAATTTGGATCAGTAGACCCCCATAGCACAGATGAAGGCATGATTTTATCCACAGGTATCGATATATCCATGGATATTAATGACTTTGTACTATGCACTCAGTAGCATGACCTAGCCTGTGGGCTTTGGAAGAAAATGGTTAAGCAGCCAAACTTCGTGTAAAGAGATATTTGATTTTAAGACGCATTGAGAGACATGGAAAATACTTCAGGCGCAACATGCAGATATAAGAAGCATAGAATCGTTTTGGTTGGAAGGGACCATTTAGACCAACATCTCTGCCATGTACAGGGACAACATCAACTGGATCAGGTTACTCAGAGCTCCATCCAACTGACCTTGAATGTTTCGAGGGATGGGGCATTTATCATGTCTCTGGGCAACTTGTTCCAGTGCCTCACCACCCTCATCCTAAAAAAATTGTTTCCTTATATCTAGCCCAAATCTACTCTCTTTTCATTTAAAACCATTACCATTTGTCGTATCACTATAGACCCTGAGAAAAACTTTGTCCCCATCTTTCCTATAAGCACCCTCCATGTACTGAAAAGCCACGAAAAGGTCTTCTTAAAGCCTTCTCTTCTCCAGGCTGAACAACCCCAACTTCCTCAGCCTGATCTCATAGTAGAGGTGTACCATCCTTCTGACTATTTTTGTGCCCCTCCTTTGGACTCACTCCAACAGGTAGATGTTCTTCCTGTTCTGGGGACCCCAGAGCTGGATGCAGCACTCCAGATGGGGTGTCAACAGAGCAGAGTAGATGGCCAGAATCACCTCCTTTGACCTGCTGGGTACATTTCTTTCCGTGCAGCCCAGCATTTGACTGGCTTTTTGGCTTGCAAGAACACATTGCCAGCTCATGCCCAGTTTTTCATCCACCAGTATCACCAAGTCCTCAGCAGGGCTTCTCTCAGTCTATTCATCCCTCAGCCTGTACTGATACCAGTGTTTGACTGACCCAGGTACAAGACTTCTCAAGCTTTTCCAGGTCTCAATCAGGTCCCAAGTTCTATGTGCGGGGAAATATGTAAAAAAAAAATACAAATTCAATCTCAGAAATTTTAGAAGCCAAATACTCATTTCAGAAGGTACTCTCAACTCCATAAGCTGTAAGCTTTTATATATTTCTAAGGCCACCCAGCTCTGACACTATAAAGATCAATAGATCTTGACTGAGTTATAAATTCACTAAGGTTGTACACTTATGAGCCATGTGGTTTTTCTGTGAGGAGTTAGCATGAGCTATTGCAACTCCTGAACCAACAGTATAGTGGGAATAACAATAAATGTTCTCCCAGCACAAGTTTTTTCCCTTCTCATTGATGTGCGTTTATTGTAAAAACTTTTGAAGGTCTTCAGCCAGGAGCCAATATTGTTCCCCTTACGCCCATCAATTCCCTAGAGTATATTTCAACATTTTTAACTCTCACACAGCAATTTTGCCTAAACTGTGACAGTTTCTTAGCTGATGATTCCAAAGAGTCATAGAAAAGCACATAAGTTCCTTTGTCAAAGAGTAACAGTTCCTAGAGCAATACATATATCACAAAAAGGGCAAAAGTATTGTGTAGCACTTGTACCTCCCAAGCATCCAAATACTAAATTGGTTATAACACCTTTCAGCCCATTATTTACTGAGCCAACAACAGAAAAAAGCACATGCTCACGCTCTCAATTCCAAGCCTGACCGTGAGTAAAAATGTGGGAGGCACAGTCATTCATCCGCCTACTAAGATTAAATCACTGGATGAAATATCACTGTTATTTATTTCTATGGTGCCTAAGCTTCCATTATGGCCAGTGAAAAGAGAGATCTCAGAGCTCAGCCTAAAGAAGACCTGTTCATCTGCCCAGATGAAAAGCTGCTTCAGCACTACCTGTAGTAATTAGATCCCCCTTAACATTATGAGATGTAGCTCACATACAGATGTCTGCACTGCAGGCACCTTATAGTCAGGAGTCTGAACCTGGAACAGAAACCTACTTCTTGTCTTCTCTCACTAATATTTTCTAACAAAAAACAAACTCCAATTTGTCAGCACTCTCCTACACGAAATTGCTTCCACATGGAATCCAGTTGACATTTAAGCAACAGAGCAGAGTAAGATTCACCTCAATTTTAAGTTTATGCTACTTAGATGTCAACAGATGAGAGACTCCCTGTAGGCTTTCTTAGTACTCTTACAGCACCATTCACTTGATCTGTTTTAGAGAGACACTTAAGGATGAGAACAATTATACTTATTTCTTTACATTATTTGTAAGAGAGTTTAGGATAAATAGCTCAAACTTGGTCACCTGTAGCCTGAAACCACAAATATTAAATGGCACAGATGCACTGTAAACATTTCCTCTGTTCCCTGAGAAGAAATGAAGCTTTGAGACCAAGGTCACATAATGAACCTATGCCTTCAATTTACAGCCCACAAAAAAGTTAATTGCAGTATCATTGTCTGAGTCACAGCTGAAAATAGCTAATCTGCAGCTTCCTGAGGATTTAACTAAGGAGAAAAAGTGGGATCAAGTCTGGATTTTCCTACTAGTGCTTAAGCATAGACTAAGCGGAGCAGTACAGGGAAATATTGAATACAATATGGTTAGACATGTTTTGTGTCCTTGATAAGATCTTCCACCCACAGCCCTTCAGTTCAGTAGCCAAGCAATTTGAAGCTAAAACCCTTAATTTTCAAGTATTGGAGCATAAATCTAACTAGGGAGGGGCAATACTCTCCCAGATAAGAAAAAAAAGCTAGAAAGAAAGCATAGCAAACTCACAGTCAACAAATCTTAACACAGCCAACTCAGCACCTCAGAGTTGCTGAGAAGGCTTACAGAAGCTTTCTCCAAAGTGTCCTTTGTGAGACCTGTCACCTTATCTGTTGTCGGCTCTGAGCACGGATGTGCTACTCCAGGTTGGGGGGAAATGCGCCAACTAAAAACATAATTGCTTCCAAGTCTCACAACTGCTTTATTTCAGAAAATCATAGAGGAAAAGGTCTCCTTGAAAGCTGCAGTGTAGAGAGAAAGGCAAGTGTCAGGCAGGCACAGTTCAGTCGGGGAGAGGCCAGAAAGATAATCTGGAAAGCTGATCAGGGACTTGCCTAGAAGTGCGAGAGCTGCCGGACCCTCTTTTGAGCTGTGCCTGCATTGCAGTGGGCACAGTCGATAACAGGCATCAAAGACAAACTTCACAGCATCCTGACTCTGTTCCTGGGCCAAGTCCCAAATGTGGATCACAGCAAAGCCTAGAGGCAATTTTGGCAACAAGTTGAAAATTATCCCAACAGGCTGCCACCAGCCGAGTATTGCCAGCCTATACAGCATGCTTGCAATTTTTTCTCCATCTTTGATGTGCACCTTATGCTGAGTACTTCAGGCTTATCCAGCAATGTCTGGGCTGCAGCCAGAGCTTTGGCAGGGAAGCAAAATGGAGGAAGCATGACAGAAAAGCCATCGCAATTCACCATGCATGGTGGACAGTCATGGCACTGAATGCACATTTAATGCTTTTTACTTGAAATCTGCAAGAAAGATATTCCCATTCCCAGTACACATGGGATCAAATTGTACTTTGCCATGCTCAGGTCCTTGATGTCTCTGTCTTTTATGTCTTTGATTCTTGTTACAGGGTGAGCCTGTCCAATACAAAGTTTTTAAACACTTAATGCATTGTAAGAGGCAGGGGGAAAAAATTAGGCTTGGGATATATATTTGGGAAGAGAATGTGAAGATCTGTGAATAAGCGCTATTTTTCAACCCACATCTTACACCTCCCCTTCAGCTGTTGAGTTGCTTGTTGTTTAACAAAACAACAACACTTCTGGGACCTGGAATGGTGTCAGTGGGTATCGATTAGTAAAAAATATAACATTTGATAAAGAAAAATATCCACCCCTGATATTCTGCCTTAGGATCCCAAACAAAAACTTGCTCCATGCATATTTTATCCTCTTCCAATGCACATGCTTTGACCTCTTGCTTTTGAATAAAAGCAGGAAATTGGATCTGAAAGATTCCTGGGCCATTGTCTTAAAAATATGCAGTATCCTCAGCAAATACCATTATATTTACTAAGCTACAGTCTTGACTTTTGTTCTGGACTGACCCAGTCTTTAACCACAACTTTATTATTTACTCCATTCTGGAAAAAGAGTTTCTGCGAATAGCAAAGCAATCACAAGTGGTTGAGACAACTTCCTTTTAAATTTGTTTAAATTTAAAATTGAAATAATTTTAGAAATGTATCACATGTATTAGTAGCAGCACATTCCTTAGGTCTGAATGTTAGATCAATAAAGGATTTCCCAATGTTTTCAAGAAGAAATTAACCTCCTTTTTATTTTACCTGAGCAAACTATCCAGTCATATGATCCCTTGTAAATTTCCTCTCTAATCTGTATTTATTTATGTCTTTGAACTCAGATATTAGCATCAGAAAAGTATAGCTCAAAGTGACCATACATCTCAAGCCAAAGACAAGTAATATTGCTTGTTAATGTGAGAGGACGAACTGTTAATTTTTAGATTATTAAAGCAGAAAAAGGATTGGCTAGTACCAAACTTCTTTTTTAATAACTTAAGATAATAGTCACACAACTTAAAGATAAAGTGGAACATCACTGTCGTCAGTATAAATCATTGTGACTTACATAAGGTTTTCCCAGAGAATAATTATGCACCAAAAATATCCCTGTCATAAACTTCTGGAAAATCAAATTCCTGGAGCCCTTTTTCTCTGTAGTGTTTATCACCTTGATTGGTATAGAACAGTATATCTCAAGAGAACCCTGTAGGTACTATTTGGCCCACTGACTCTTTGCAGGGGGTTTAAAAGGATACTGCAATTAGCAGATGAAATTCTGTCTTAATAAATGCAAAATTGTGCCTGTGGGGGAAAACTTAAATTGCATGTAGCGTGATGAGTTCTGAACCAGTTAATTACTGCTGAGGAAAAAAACTATCTCTACACTACAATGGATAATCTAAGAAAATTACCCATAGCTATCACACAGGAAAGCAAAATGATACAAAATTTTAAGCAAAGGAATAGATACCACGACAGACAAAAATTTTATTTCACCATTCAATTCTGTGACGGGCTTGCATCTTGCAAATCATGTGTAGTTCTAATTCTCACATCTCAGAAAGGAATATAGTAACCCTAGAAAACTCATGAAGAAAGCTGAAAACTTTGTCAGACAGCTGTGGAGGGTTGCCCCAGCCAGCAGCCAAGCACCCACCAGGTCACTCACTCACCACCACCCCCAGTGGGATGAGGGAGGAAATTTGAGCAGCAAAAGCTGAGAAAGCATGGACCAAGATACAGACAGTTTAACTGGGTAAAGCAAAGCTGCACACACAAAATAAGAAATTTATCCACAAACAGGGGTTCAGCCATCTACAAGAAAGCAGAATCTCCGAGCATGATGCTGTATATACAGAACATTCCTCTGGATATTCCAAAGGGATGTTCATCCTGCTGTGTTCCCTTCACAGCTTCTTGTGCGTTCCCAGCCTTCTCATTGCCAGGATAGGGTGAGAGGAGGGAAAGGGCAAGCACTTTTACTCTGTGCAAGCACTGCTCAGCGGTAGCTAAATCATGCTCGTGTTATCAACCCTGTTTAGATCACAAATTCACAGCACCATGCATGCTGCTCTGGAGAAAAATTATCACTAGCCCAGTCATGTCCAATAAAAGAAGAAGAGGTAGATCCAGTATAAGAAATAACCAAATAAACTAGATCATCAAGTTTAATGAAAAAGAAGATGATTCAAAATAAATAAAAGAAGAATGTTTTCATACAGTATGTATTTAACGTATTGAACTAGTTGCCGCAAGTTGCTGTGGGTTCCATACTTTACGCCTATTCACAAAACAATTAAAAATTAAAAATAAAAAAATAATTTTAAAATAAGTATAAATCCAACAGTAGTTGGTAAATGCAACAGCAACTTGATCAGATATGGATTTCCCTATACTTACAGATCTGCACAGGCAAAGGGAACCTACATGAGAAGAACTCCCACATACTCTCCATATTCATATCTTGTCACAAAGGTATCCCCTTTTGAGTTATTTGGATAAAAGACTCCTCTCACTTTTGCATACTGAAGATTTCAGTTTCCTTTAAAAAAGTGAAAGAAGAATTGTTTGTAAAAAGCAGTGAGATATCCACTGCAACGACTTTTTAAAACAGATAAGGCTGTTTTCTATTTCACCTGCTTATCCCATTAGTCTGCAAACTGATCCAGAGACAAGAGAAAACACATTTATGCCATTCCATGTCTATCTCATTCTTCTTCCTCTCCCTCCCTTTCTCTGTGAAATATCAGTTTGCTATCATTTTTATTTTCACATAGTTACATAGCTACCTGGAGCTAATAAGAATCATGCTCTTGCAGAGCCCGGATGAGAAAGGGCATATGAGTTCCCTTTATGGAAGCATATGACATTGACACAGAGGACTGCAAATAACATTGAAAAGTTCGAAGCGGATGAACTGAAAAATATCTTAAATTTCTTTCTGATCTGGTGATTTCAGCAGTTACACGTAACAGGGAAAACAGAAACAATAAAGGTCTTGGTCTCAGTCTCACAGAAGTCATTGCTAATTAATTCATTAAAGTCCTATGACCTATATTAACCAGGACATCAAACAGTGACTTCTGACCTTCAAATATTTGAAGTTCATGGCCATTTTTTTATTCTTATAAATTAAATTTATGTGATTGTTTTGTCTTACACTCAGCTTCATCATAGATCTAATTACAGCTACAGTCCCTAAATATAGTTAATATATTCCCTTTTGAATGAATTTTTAGCTCCCTGAAGTCCATCTATACTGACCTTGTTACTAATGGCACAGATTGAATCCTGGTTACTAGGACAAGTCTGGGCACTGGCTCAGATCAAGGCTCTTTGTATAATGCAATCCCCTGCAACAAACTACTCTTTCTTCCATACCGGGATTTCTACTGCTCAGTTTGCAGCTTGGAATCCATGGCTGAATTAATATGTGCGCTGTGGAGATTATTGACAGAGCTGTGTCTCTGAAGGAAAACAAGAAGCAAACCAATTTGACAGTGTTATATGCACCTAGTGAAATCCTTTTCCTACCCAGGCTAAAAATGTCTTACAGATTTTAATAAAGGAAATTGACCATCTGATTGCTGGTGACCATCTGAGAGATCTTAATAGGACTGACTTTTGAACACTAGACCATTGGTTTAAGCAGTCTTGAGAAATAATGACCAAAAAAAGCTGCATGTATGTTATTTTTTAAACCATTGTACATCCTGTTCTATGCAAAGGATTGCTCACACACCATAAACAAACACTGTAAAGCACACCTCTTCTATTAGACTCCGCATACATGTTAAAAAATTAATCACTTGATTCAGTTGTCTCCCATCTCCAGATCAGGCATACATTATTTGCTCCCAGGAGACCCCACCTTCAGGTCTGCATTCAGCTCTGGGGTCCTCAGAAAATGAAGGACATGGAACTGTTGGAATGAGTCCAGAGGAAAGGCACCAAGATGATCAGAGTGATGGAGTAGGTCTCCTATGAAGACAGGCTGAGAGCTGGGTTGTTCAGCATGGAAAAGTAGAGGCTCTGGGGAGAGGTTATAGCAAAATTCCAGTACCGAAAAGGGGCTTACAAGATAACTTGAGAGGGACAAGGGAATATGGTAACAGGATAAAGAGGAACTGAAAGAGAGTAGGTTTAGATTAGATATTAGGAGGAGATTTTTTTATTGTGAGGGTGGTGAGGCACTGGAACAGGTTGCACAGAGAACTCCTGGATGCCCCCATCCCTGGAAGTGTTCAAGGCCAGGTTGGATGGGGCTTTGCGAAACCTGAACTAGTAGATGTACCCTGACCATTGCAGGGGGGCTGGAACTAGATGGTCCCTTTAAGGGGACTTTAAGGGATCTTAAGGTCCCTTCCAAACCATCCTAGGATTCTCTGTATTCTAGAAAAAAAAAACATCCAATCATAATTGTTACTTTATCCTCATCCTCTATTTTAGTTATTGTTAAGGCAGTGCTTTCCTAAAACATTAAATATCTTCAAAATAAGTTGACACCAAGCATTTTGAGGACAAAACAGTAATAAGGCAAATATTATATTGTTTACTATATTTTTAGCTCTTCATGTATTTAAATCTGTTTCACCCCTATTTAATTCTTATCTAGGCTGATGTAAAGTAAATCTTGCGGAACTTATTCATTGAACCTGATAATTTCCAGTTAATATTAATGCTTTGGCATATAGAACCACAGGAATAAAGGCCAAAAGGGACCTGATAGGTCATTTAAACTAACTATCTGCATATGAATGGTGATTATATTTCATCTGGTCTTTTTTAAAACTGAACAAAAAGTTTGCATATGACTACAGCATATCTTCTTGAAAAGTCTCGATCTGAAGCAATGAAAATATAGCTCATGATGTTTTTCTCTCCCCTGCAGCTCACAATCCTGACTATCAGATTGTTGCTATGTTCTTCAACATAGGGTCATCATCTTTTGCACAGCTTCAGTGCAACAGGTGGAAAGTATCTATAGCCTCCCAGGTGAAAGGTAGAAACAGCTGATTTGATCCCCTCGGGTACTACAGACAAATGAATCTCTTGTTCTCTTGATATGTGTTATTATTATGCATGCTTATTAGTGAATCAGAATGCTACTGTTTCTGCCACTCTAAAAAGGGAGAGATTTAAGAAAAGCTTATGAGCTTTGCGTCATCATCATTTGTCTGTGGTTCTTCGCTGGACAAAATTGTGCTCTTGCATTATTACTGGGACGTGCAGCAGGTGGCATCTGGGGACTATCCCTGTGTTTGGTGTTCAGTGGCTCTCTCAGGAGAGCTTTCCCATTAGAAAGCTGATTTTAAGCTACAAGCTATTCAAGGTGCTGACTGTGTGGATTTTTTCCCAAAGTGCCTCAGAGAATGTGCACAGGGAGGCGTGTTAATATGGGATGTGTGACTCTCTAGGACTATGTCCATAACACGTAGGCATTCTACAGGCAAACTTGAAGACCCACAAGCCTGTCCTGGATCTTGCACAGTGAGCCTTTGCAGTTCTGCACTTTTGTAAAATAGGATGCACACATTTAAAACTATTTTCGTAGTAAAAATTCAGACCTGAAGGTATTTGGTGTCATCCTGACAAGTCAGTGCTTCCACTAACATTTTCTCTTCCAGTCCTTTCAAGTAAAATTAGCTAATTCAGCAAAAGTTCAGTTTTGACAGTACAACTGTTTGTATAATGGAAGTTTCTGCTGCCAACCAAAGATCACATCCTTGATGATGATCACTATGCTGGCAGATGCTGCTGTAACAGACAGAGAATAAATTGCATACGCTGTGAAGTGCTTTGACAAGCGTAAATAGTCTGGGCCTAAATGTCTGTATTGCAATTGAAATTGGGCTTGAAAAGCATTTAAACATTTTAAAAAATATTACCTGGTATCTCATGAAAAAGTGTTTTGGTTTAACTCCAACTGGCAACTAAGCACCACACAACTGTTCACCTACTCCTCATGCATCAATTATGAGAGAGAAAATGAGAAAAGCAAAAGTGAGAAAACTCACGGGCTAAGATAAAGACAGTTCAATAGGTAAAGGAAAGCTTTTGCTTTCTGTACAAGCAAAACAAGGAATTAATTCACCACTTCCCACGGGCAGACAGGTGTTCAGCCATCCCCAGGAAAGTAGGGCTCCATCATGTGTAACAGTGACTTGGGAAGACAAATGCCATCACTCTGAATGTCTCCCCTTTCCTTCTTCTTCCCCCAGCTCTATGCTGAACATGATGCCATACAGTCTGGAATTTCTCTTTGCTTACTTGGGGTCAGCTGTCCTGGCTGTGTCCTCTCCCAGTTTCTTGTGCATACCCAGCATCCCCACTGCTGAGGTAGTGAGAAAGAGAAAAGGCCTTGAGGCTGCTCAGCAGTAACTAAAACATCGCTGTGGTATCAACACCATTCTGGTCACAAAGCCGTAACATAGCTCAGTACCAGCTACTTTGAACGCACATAACATCAGCCAAAACCAGCGTACGGAGTAAACAATGAAAAACTTCTGACATTACATTTTCATTTTACTGACTTGCAAAAATATTTCAATTGATTTTTCTTGATTGATTTTCAGCCTTAGCTGAACAGATACTCCTACCTGGGTAAAAAGCCAGGGTTTCACTTTTCTGCTGCCCTGCGGCACTCACTGATTCTGCTGCGGATTTACAGCTGTGCAAAATGTAAGTACAAAGGTAGGCAAAACAATTGCCATTTGCACCTGTCTCAACAACCATAAATACCAGTGTCAAAAGGTAAGCAATAAAGAATCCCAAGCGTCGTGCCCTTTCTTACTGAATGGCAGAATAAACATATTGTGCCTTGAATGTTCTCCTAAATTCGGGAAGTCTTCTGTTCATTCTAATAACTTGAAAACTCCCTGGAGTCAAACATTATGAGTCGCACAGAATTTTGTAATTTTGTGTAACACAGAAATTATTGACTGCATTTCCCTCAATGAGGCTCTTCTAACATCCAGTTTTATTACCATTTGATCCTAGATATTTAATGGACCTGGCATTCGTTACACATAGAGGAACAGACCTTTAAGGCAGCACTTGCTTTACTGATTCTACAGAAGCAAGGGAGGAATGAATGTGACTTATCACGTAGACCCAGCAGACAACATAAACACGAGATCACACCCAGCCAACACATTCTCTTTACTTCTGGAAAAAGCTATAGGCAAGCATCTGGGAGACATTAAAGGATAAACACTTTATTAGCGCATACTGCTATGTATACATTCCATGGCCTTACCACTTTACGATGTTATCAAACAAAATGTCACAAGGAGAGCTAGTTTGGTACTTGGCCAAAAGAACCCCAAGGAGACCACAGCTACTGTGGGAAGTGATGTTAGTAATTCATAGCATGGCATTTTTCTTTGAGCTAGCAACTGGATGCAATAAAAGGGGTGACTGCTTGCAAATTGTCATCAGTATATGAGGCAAAAACTGGTTTCTGAGAACTTATTGAAAGCAAGAGGTTTATCTTAGCACCAGCTTTGCTAATTATTTTCTGCCTATGCAAATTTTCACAACTTTTTAAGCAGACATCATTTTGTATTAGTTCTGACCAAGCTGTTCATGTGCAGTAGGATCAAATTAATAAAAACCATGCAAAAATTAATGGTAATGCTTTTTGGTGAGCTGAATTAATTAAATATTTTGCTGATGCATAGTAGAGTCCTTTTCAAAATTAATAAAATACAGAAGATTTGAGCGGCAGGTTACCTTAATCAAAATTTTGATCACATGAAGGAAAAAAGAGCCAATAGTGAGTCTGTTCTGATCTAGTATTGCAATATTTTTGACTAATATAATTTTTTAAATAATCAAATTTGCTTCAATCAAAGACATTCTGGTGGATCACATAGAAATTTTGGGGGAGGGAGGTTGGCTTCACTGAAAAATGTCAACAGTTCTTTTTTTTCCCCCAGTTTATATACTAAAAGATATTGGTATGATTACCCCAGTCTTTTACACAGTTACCCAGGAACGAACGTATTCATCCAGTATACCCAAGATCAAAGTTCAAGATCTTTACCTGCTTCTTGATTTCTGGGCCCACTGTTCAGATAAACGTTTTTATTCCTGCTTTTTGGAATATCCACTTTCTCCCATGAATGACATGGAATTGTGTCAGTAGTAATTACATGTAGCCAGGAGCTGATATCACACCTACATGTCTAGTCTGAGAGCCACTTTTTAAGAGATCTCACTTAACATCTTGCCATAGAAGGACTAGAGGAACCTCCACAGAGCAATTCATTCCGCCCGTAAGCAGGAGAGGGATGAAGCTCATCCTCCTAGACCTAACTGTGTGTGATGAAAAGACAGGATACAGGTCATCTATATTTCATTGTCTAAACACATACATCAACATATAAGTCAGGAACTTAAGCTCTCATTTATGTCAAAGGAAATCATAGCCAATATGGAAAACGAAGCTGTAGTGTGATACAGAGTTAATTAAAGTAGACAAACACTTCTATTTTGCATTGTTTTAAAATACATCCCAGTATAATGAAATAAGGTGGGGTTTTTTAGTTTATTCTACTTGAAATCTGTTAACCTTTATATTTTAGTAAGAGAAAAAGAGAAGGATCTTTGTTTGCTTCCAATCAGACTAATTCTGTGATTACAAAACTGAAAATCAATTATCAACCTCTGTTCTTGACAATCATTTATCTCCCAAGAGCTCCCATTAACACATTATTCACACCAATTCACTTAAAAGACTGCTGTGTTTCAGTTTCAAGACCTTCAACTTTGAATCTATTTGCAAAGGTAATTTGGGTGAATTCTTGCAATTCTTTAATGCTTCGTTGCTAATTGCTACAGATCCATTTCCCACAATTGACTCAAAAGAACACAGATGAAACCTTGCAAGGAGGTTTTTTTTAACTTTTATTTTCTTCTAGAGATTGTAAGCACAGACTAATTTGATGCAGTGCTTTATATGCTTAGTGGAAGTAAACGACAGCTTGCTGAGGCATGTTATGATGGATTTGAGCTGCATCTGCATTTGGATTTTTTTATTAGTTTGTTCACTGACATGCTGGCAAAAAAAGATGAGAATAGAATTGCGAGATGAAAGACTGACTTAATGCCATGTTTCCTACCAACTACTTGAAGGATAAATCAGAACATTCTCATTAGATGGCATTTCTTTGTAACTATTAAATGAAATAAACAGCCTGTTTAAAAGCAATATGACAAAACAAACCTCATGATGAGCAACATGTTGATCTTACTGAGCACATTTCACCTCATATTACTTGTAGTTCTATTAAAGACAATAATAGCTGGGTCTGATGATATCTTTTAATGTCAGTGTTATCAGAAAGAATCCTTTAACACACTGTGATTATACGGTAGCTGAGCAGTCTATCAGTAATAGGCTTAATGGTGCCTTTTGACAGTATTATGTAACCATCTCATTTGATCAGGACATATTTCCAAACTAAAGCAATTTATAGAAAGACCTTTCCTCCTCGTTCCAGCTTGTTTACTTTCATTTAATCACAGTTGCCTTCTGTGATCGCATTTTTTTCTGCCTTTAGGATGCTTGTAATTTTTGTTAATACTTAGTAAACATCTCAGCTCTTTTATCCAGTTTCTTTTTACAGATCCTTCTTTTGACATCATGTCACTTTGTGCATCCAAAGTTCTCTTTTACATGTCTTTTAATAGCTTACTTTCATTCTAATATTAAAAACCTTATTGCTAGTATTCCATAGAATTTAGTTCTCCTCTTGCACCTTTTTCTCTGTATTATCTCAGCGTAAGTTATTATTGTAGGGCTTAACTTTGTGTATTATGTGATGACATACTAATTTATTGTTGTTTTTATGACTTGTTGACAAATCCTATTTCTACTTCATCACAGATGAATGCAAATAGCTTGGCCTTAACGCTTTGAAAACAAAATCATTACATGTTGGTAACCCAATTGCCCTAAAAAACTATTATTTTTCAAGCTTCTTCTTTTTAAAGAGACAAAAACAAAAACGAACAAACAAAACCACAGATCAGAGCATTTGAAGTTTGAATGCTTATATAAAACTGTGCATGGTTTAGTTTGCTTCTTTGCCACAGCTTATGTCATAGGTTTGATTCTTTGCTACACTGGCTTGGACAATTCTTTTATCTTGTACATTCACTAGTAAGTGCTTTCTAATTTGTCTTCCTAATTCTGTCATTCAAAGGCAGAATTCTTTTCACCATGCAACCAAATGAGGGGGTTTTTTATACATAACCAAAATACTTTGTTAAAAAAATACCTGTTACAAAAACACCTAATGTTTTTGTAATTATTCATGTTTAAAACTCTGCAAATTACAGTCAAAATTACGAGGTTTTGATTAAGTCATAGTCAGAGAATCTTTGTGGCCTCGGTGAGAAGACTGCATGATGAGCATTCAGAGGATTTGAGACCTGCTTCATGTTCTTCGTGAACAGAGAAGGGCGGGTGGGTGATGTCACTGTTGGAGGCCGTCTTGGGCAAAATGATCATGAAATAGATGGAGTTTTCAATTCTTGGAGAAGTAAGGAGGGAGATTATCAAAACTATCTCCTTGAACTTGCAGAGCAGACTTTGGCCTGTTAAGAAGCCTGATTTGAGAAAATCCCTTGGTAGGCGGTCCTGAATAGCAAAGGGGCTCAGGAAGGCTGGATATTTTTCAAGAGGGAAATCTTAAAGATGAAGGAGCAGGCTGTCCCCGTGTGCTGAAAGACGAGCCAGAGGGAAAGACTGGCTTGGCTAAAGAGAGAGCTTTGGCTGGAACTCAGGAAAAAAAAAAGAGTATATCACCTCCGTAAGAAGGGGCAGGCAACTCAGGAGGACGAGAGGGATGTTGTCAGGTTATGCAGGGAGAAAATTAGACAGGCCAAAGCCAAATTAGAACTTAATCTGGCTACTGACAGCAATTTTTTTTTCTCTAAATACATTAATAAAAAAAGGAGGTATCCTGACCTGTATCAGAAACCGTGTGGCCAGCAGGACCAGGGCAGGGATTTTCCATCTGTAATGGGCACTGTTGAGGTCACACCTTGAGTCCTGTGTCCAGTTCTGGGTCCCTCCCCACAAATAGGATACTGAGGTTCTGGAGCAAGTCCCACAAGGGCAATAAAGCTTTGAAGGTCTATAGAGTGAGTCCTGTGAGGAGCGGCTGAGGGAGCTGGGGTTGTTTGGCCTGGAGAAAAGGAATCTCGGGGATAACATCACTCTCTACATTTACCTGAAAGGACTGTGTAGGAGAGAAGGTCAGTCTCTTCCCCTAAGAAACAAGAAATAAGAAGCAAGGAAATGGCCTCCAGTTACACCAGGGCAGGTTAGATTGGATATTGGGAAAAATTTCTCAACTAAAAGGGTTATCAAACATTGTAACCGACCAGGGTAGTCACCATCCATGGAGGCATTGAAAAGAGGTGTACGTACATGTGGCACTCATGGGTATGGTTTAGTGGAAGACTAAGTTTAACAGTTGGACATGGTGATCCTAAAGTTCCTTTCCAACCTGAATATTTCTATGACCATATGATTTAGGATGCAATTTGCTGTCTATAACTGCTCTATTACTGTTATTGAATCAGGACCCCTATGCCTGGGAGAAGCTTTGGACATGATCTTGAATGCCCACAGTCTGACACCTCCCATGGACAGAGAATCTCCAGCTGTGAGAGACACAAAGGCTGTTTCAGAACAGCGGTGACAGGAACCTAGAAGCTAAGGCCTTTCTCCAGTGAAAGAACTCACGAGGCAAAGACACATGCCATAATGTCACCTACTTCCTTTCCTAGTGAGACCAACACAACTTACTGCTAACTCATACCACGCTCCTGCAACTGACCTTGCCCACAGAGCTTCTGTACAAAAATCAGCACAGTCATAATGCCTTGTCGTCACCTAAGAGCCACTTAAAGAAGGCTTCTCTATCCCAGTGATGTTCCAGTTATTTGTGGCAGTAAATGGACAACAGTGCTTGGACTGCCTAGGCACTGAGAAAATATAAATACATATAAATACATATATAAATATATAAGAGGGAAGCTACATCAAAAAAGTCCTTTTATCCATGTCTTTCTGAGGACAGCACCCTGTGGCAACAGCAGTTGGCCTTAAGCAACGCAGGAACATCATTAATTTCCCTCACTAATTTCCCTTGGGATGAGCACAGCTTTAGAAAAATTTCTCTAGGTTACCAAAAAAAAAAACAAAACCAGTGTCATTGCTTTTTAGAATATTTTTTTCACTTTTCCTTAAGAACCATAGATTTTACTTCTGTAATTTTACAAATGCTATACTGCAGAAGAATTCATTATCTGCTGACTATTCTCTCCAACTGTTTGCAGAAAGATTTATCTCAGTTAACCTTTGCCATCTGAACAGTATAATCTGTAATAAAAGATCATTTAAGCAATAGGGAAGAGACAGGTATATTCAGACTATGATTCATCTCAAAGATGAGCAGAACAGACATAACCTCTTCCCACGTGCTAGAGAAGAAGCCTTATGTAGATGAATTCATGATTTACAAACAACTTTAAACCTCAGTGATCGCATCATGGCTGTACCATTGTCACCTATGTCTGCAGAGCATAAATACTCACCAAGTACTTTTATTTTACATTCCTACAAAAGACCCATTTCTGAGGGAAAAAAACATACAAATAACAAGCCCGCCAAAACCCCAATATTCCATTGCTGTAAAGATGTAAAGAGAGTATTTTTTTTGCTCAGGGGCTTCTTAAACCTTTCTTATCATTAAATTCATTTAAAATGAAAAAGATCTGAAAAATAAAACACTCATACCAAAATTTGTGGATGGTTGCTGTCTGATTTTAGAAGGAACTAGTTTAGATTTTGTGTGGGAGAGAGAACTAAGCATTTTTTCTGCTGAATAGAGCTGAATAGGAATCATAGGTACAAGCACATCTGCCTACAGCAAAGTCTCATTATATAAAGGAGATAAACTTGTTTATGACTCACTTTTAAGCATTTTTCACAAATATGCCTTTAAATAGTAATGGACTCTTTGAGTGTTACTGCTTTAAGGCCAAATTTGCAAACATGTCTGTCTGGATCCTCATACATGCATGCACTTCAGTGCATCTTCATAGCTTTCATCTGACAGTGCCAGTTTCCACTTGGAATTTTGTACCATGCAAGTGAGAGGCTTCAGCAAGCAAGAGAAGCTTCTACAGCTTTCAGTGATAACACTGGTTTTGCAGAACCGACCCTTGCCATTCTTCTGACTTTTAAAAGAATCTTTCTGAGACTGTTCACAGAATGACAGCCTTTCACCAGTCATCCCTCTAGAGATCTCTGTGCTGTGATAAATCACATCAATTTTTGGTGGGATGATGTTACTTTGGGTTCTTGCTTTTATGTTGGGACAACAGATTAAAACTACTGACAGGCATAGGGTTAACACCAGAGGCAAAAAGACATACAGAATAAAAGCAGGACTAGCAGTTCCGCATGTCAGCTGCTATAAATCACTTTCTACCTGTTTCTGTCACATCCTTTTTGACTTAAAAAAAAAAAGCTTTGTTTCCATTAAGGGATTTTTTTTTTCCAAACCCATCACATTCATGAACAAGTCAGTCAAGCCTTCCAGTTACAGAAGACACATAGTACTGTAGCTGAAAAATTTGTGCAATGACAGATTAATGTCAAGAACATTGTGTGCATTAAAAAAATCCCATAGATGTTGTGCTTTCTAATTTTTTTTCCATTCATACCGCAGAGACATCTATCTCCCATTTTTGATCCTGACGCTTAGAGGATTCAAAATAACAAGGAGAAATGCCTTTATCTTCCTTCCTCTGAACTCCATTATTTAAGATAGTGGAACTATTTCATCCACAGAGGTTACTATCTATAGTTCTGTTCTTGCTAACTGTGCCTGCTGCAGTATCTTCCATGAGATTTTAAAGAAAATATTTAACAAACTCATCTAAGTACATTAGTCTGCAGCCCAAAATGCTAGAGATTGGTGACTACTGAAATTATTTACTTCAATTATTTTCACCAAACTTAGACTCCCCCTGAAGCCAGGCAGGTGCACCTTAAATGCAGGTTTCCACAGAAATACAATGAAGTGGAACAGAAGGGAAAGGTTTGCTCACTGCCCTGAAATGCTATGCCATGCTATGTGGCATTCAAGTACTCAGTGACAACTTTTAAAAAGTGTAACAGTCTTAAAGAATAGTTCAAAATTTTAACTATTTGAAAACTGTTAACATAGTTTCTGGAGGACCAGCCTTGGTAATAAAGTTAAATTCAGAGTAGCTTTAAAGCAAATGAGAACTAAAATAATGAACCCTGGTTACTATTTATGAGTGTAGAAGATATCAATAGCATCAAATATACCAGGACTGAAATAAAAAAAAACATATATATATTTTTAAGACAAACCAATGAATCAGCCAGCAGATTCACACAATGAACATGCATGCCTACCTCAAGAGTGACCTTTATGTCTTAGAAAGTTTAGTAATAAAAAAAGGGAAAACCAAAATAGCACCTTCCAGTGAAAATATTCTAAGTTCTTCATGCAATACATTGTTGGTAATTAGATTGGTGGTATACAATACAGAAGGGAGAATGGTAGAGAAATGTGAATTGATTTTGATGATGACTTACAATTCAAAGGATATGTGAAGATTCGTTGGGGAAAGGGAAAAAATTCACACATTTCTAAAACAGGAATGACTAGAGAAGAGTTACCTGTGAAGTTAATCAGCACAGACAATGCATGCTTATTTATTCCAGCAAGTTTGCACTTACTTTCACTGTATGTCTACAGTTTTGGCAAAGTGCTTTACATAATTATTCTTTGAAGAGAATAATATTGAACTATCATTCCTATTTAATAATAAAGCAGCAAGTTCCATTGAAATTGCAGAAAACAGATTTTTTAAACCATCAGCTAAACAACAAAAAAAAAGATGTATGTCAGATTTCAATGACTCTCAATATTTTTTTTTAATTTGAAAAATAAGATAGTAAAACTTTTATTTAATTCTTCTTTTCCTAGAAATGCTGATTATATTTTGTATCAGCAGTTTTGAAAATATCAGCTGAAAACTCCTCAGGATATATGAACACTTCTCTGAGAGATTTACAAGAAAAAATCTTGTAATGCAGCATATTTTTTTTTTAACTCTTCATAGTGAAGTGCAACTTGGCCATCAAAATACTAAAATTGAAGCGAATTGAATGGAATTGAAATGTGCATGTTCTCAGCTACTTACCTGCAATAACTGAATTTTTCACCTACTGGCTAGAATCTGTTATTTTAATTTTGAAAGACAGGTGACACTCAAGAAATTATTATTGCCCACTAGATTAGATGAACCCCATACTACTATGCCTTTTCTTTTCTTTTTTTTTTTGCTTTATCCTCTCACAAAGTAAATATATTTTAGAAGTACAACTTTTTTGCCAGGCACTTACAGATGGAACAGTTTTTCAGGTTTTCTAGAACTGGTGCCCTAGTCCCTGCACAAGAAGCCTTGGACAGCAAGCACATTGTCTGACCACCCATTAAACAGAATCTTGTACTTCACAAAAAAAAAAATCTAAAAGAAACAAACAAAAGATTTAAATAAATAGATTTTTTTTTTTTTTGGAGGGAGAAAAGAGAAAGCATGATGATGTTACCTTTGGGAGAATATGAATGTTGTCTGAAAAGCAAATTACCTCCCAGAACACAGGGGAAATACTCCCAGTTGAGCCCTTCTCCTTTAGCTGTATGTAACTGCTCTAGTAATGAGCCATTGCTGAATCTCTGCCTCTCATGAGTCGAAATGACACCGTGTTAGTGACATGAAAAACAATATATTCTGGGCTCATGCTATCAGGCTAAGGGGCCCTGCTCAGGTCTGCTTGGTTCAATGACGTGTTGTGGTGCCTGTCACTGCCCACTGGCCAGGGTGTTGTACATCACCCTCACGTGTGATTGGCAAGGAAACCCCTCACTGTCCAGCCTTGCTGCCAGCCCAGACACCAACTGCTTTCTGCGCTCCTCCTCCTCACGACCACTTCCCCCACCAGCTGGGGCTGCTGCCCAGGCCTAATGAACCAAACTACTTGCCCACCTCCACAATGTTTTATATCTTAACAGCAGGACAGAAGTGAAGGGAGGCCACAAGCAGCCCCTCCTCAGCAATCTTTTTCTTTCCTTTGAGAAAAAAATTACTAAGCTTTCCTTGCCTAAAATTTCTGACATGCGGACCACAAAGCTGTGTCTTCAAAGTAAGGTATCTGTTTTCTATCATTATACATGGGTAGCACCTGGCTTGCTTGTATTTCTCCAGCACCATTATAAATCTCACATTTTCTCCAACTTTTAAACTGATTGACTCTAAGAGAAATGCCTCCAGATGTTTCAAGACAAATAAATCAACCTTTTTCAGTGTGCCCATTGCACCATTCTGGTCTGTGTTCCTAGCAGAACTTGAAAGCCCTTTCAGGCTTCCAGCTCACTGGAGATCAGGAAAAAAATCAACAATTCCCCTCAGGCTTCAAGCCGCCAGGCTTGCACAGGATTATTCTTTCACTCTCTGGGAAAAAAAAAAACCCAAACACATAGTAGTTTCAAAAGTGGTACTTTCTACGGAGTGAAATTAATAGATATCAGAAGGTATTCAACTGATCAGTTGGCTGAAGATATGCACGCACTGTCCTGAATCACACCTCAGGATGCATCTCACCATGGAAAAGTTGGTGGAAGTTATGGTTTTGGTGAAAGTTAAGTTGTGCTATGAGATAAAGTAAGGTAGGAACTCTCACTGCTATCAGAATAGAATAGGCACATGAATTTAAAGGCGAAGAAATTCAGTTTTACAAAAGCAACCTGAAAGCTATATAAGGCAATAAATAAAACATGCACAAAATATGAAATCAATTTCTTGCAAGAAAGACAACTTCCCTCGCAAGATGGGTAACCCAGTGACTGAAGCAATGAAGCAATACACTGCTGCTGAACAGTGGCAAGAGCAGGAGAAGGAACTTCGTCACACAATGTCATACTGCTCGCATGACCAGGCAGGAAATATTCTTCTCATCCTGCACTGAATTTAGACACTCAATGAACATAGTTGATGTTGTTTTTCTTTTGGCTTATGTGCATTTTTCTCTTAGTTTACATTCATTATATGTACAAAAACACTGTGCATAATTTATTTTATCTTATTCATCTCCCCATATTAACAGCTCTAGAAAAAATAGATTTTCCTGTTTGAAGCTTCATGAGCAAGGATATCATTGACTACTCTTTCTGTACAAGAATTTGTACTGAGTGGGTAAAAGCAACTACAGGGGAAAAAAGTGGACTCATGGCATGAAGTGTGCATTTAAATCACAGCAACAGAAGCCAAAGAGTACCCTGAAGCATCGACTGTGATTCTCAGAACACACATTTTTGTCTGTTTCAAATAAAATTATTATCAATAGGGTGAGACCTATAAACCGAAGAATTGCTTTTGTCCTTCATGGTAAAACAGGAAAAGGATGGTGCTTCTGTGCTTTGAGGATGCTTGCTGCATGGTGGGAAAACATCCTCTGAATCCTCTTGTGAGCTCCCACTTTTTAACACAGACAATGCCTCTGAATGCCATCTGCCCTGAAAAAGGCACTCCTGACTTCAACATTTACCCTACTTGTTTTTGTTTTGGGTTGGGCTTTGTGCAGTTTTTCAGGGTCATGGCAGGATGGGTTGCCTGAACGAGCTGAACTAATGCCCTGAAGCCTTTTTTTTTTCTTTCTTTCTTTTTTTTCTTTTTGTAAAATATAAAATGGATTTGAATTATTAAGAAACAACAATTTGAAGCCAGTTGCCCAAAGGAAACATGCTTGGCTACTTCTCAACACTACAAGAAATCTTACAGCAAAGACTATGCAGCTGGATGAAGACTCAAGCTGACATGATGAAGCATTTGAATCAACTTCAAGCCACCAGCTTGAAAAGTTCTATCTCAAAATAAGTGAGACAAATATTTGGCTGGATATTTGGTCTGCATCTTTCCCTCTCCCTCATCTGTGGAGATGTAGGCATCCTATTAAAGCAGGCAAACCCTTTAAAACTCTCTGCTGACAGCTTAAATAAGTGCCTTTCCCAAGCCTTTGGCAGTCTTTCAATGAATTGAACAGAGGAGCACCTGCACATGTTTTGTTGTCCTTTTCCACAGTGTGCCACTGGAATATTGTTCCCTTTCTTCTTGACAACAAACATAAATTCTATTCATGATTGCAGGTGGAAAAATATCAGCAATAAAAATTCACTCATACCTTTCCTGACATCTCAGGTATGCAACAAATCTGAATAAATCCATGACCATATGTAAAGAACTATAAAATCATTTATATAGAAAAGACCCTTAAGATCATTCAACCGTAAACCTACCACTGCCAAATTCATCACTAAACCACGTCCCAAAGTGCCATGTCTACACATCTTTTTAGTACCACCAGAGACGATGACTCAACCACTTCACTGGGAAGCCTGTTCAAATGTTTGAAAACACTTTTGGTTAAAGATTTTTTCCAACATCTGATCTAAACCTCCTCTGGCACAACTTGAGGACATTTCCTCTTGTCATATAATCATAGACACATAGAATGACTTGGGTTGGAAGGCACATTAAAGACCATCTAGTTCCAACCCCACTGCCATGGGCAGGAACATCTTCCCCTTGTTCAAAGCCCCATCCAGCCTGGCCTTGGACACATCCAGGGATCCACAACTTCTCAGACAACCTGTTCCAGTGTCTCACCATCCTCACAGTGAAGAATCGCCTTGTCACTTGTTGGAAAAAGAAATGAAGTACATTGTATAGGGTGACATGATGTCCCCTGAGCCTCCCTTCCTCTGAGCTGAACAACCCCAGCTCCCTTAGCAGCTCCTCATTGGATTTGTGCTCCAGACACTTCACCAGCTTTGTTGCCCTTCCCTGAACACACTCCAGCACCTCAATGCATCTCTGGTAGTGAGGGATCAAAAACTGAACAGAGGACTTGAGGCGCAGTCTCACCAATGCTGCACGGGTTGGGGGAATGCTTCACAGTACAGGAGCATAAGATGATTGCTGCCCTGGTCCTACTGGCCACTCTACTGCTGATACAGGCCAGGATGCCATTGGCCTTCTTGGCCACCTGGGCACAGTTAGTGGGCTCATGTTCACTCAGCTGTGGACCAGCAACCCCAGGCCCTCCATGGATGGATGGCTCTATTCATGAAACTCCAAGCACTGAAATGTGCTCTAGGCCAGCTGTCACACTGGCTAATACTGAGAGACCTGTGTTTCTCGGCGAGCAACCATAACCTACATGTAGCCATGTGACTGCCAATCCTGAACTGAACTGATTCAAGTCTATCGAGTGCATAAGATATGGAAGAACATTGAGAAAATTTTCAAAAGTTTCAAACTTTTATCGTCCTGTATTAAGCTATGGTTTCTCTTCTAATACTGGTCAAAATATGTTTGGATACCAGTTAATCCACCAGGGACACTTGTACATCACACAGCTCTGCCATTGCTTCTCAGTCTCTGAATGGCAAGCCTGATTTTGGAGAATCATCAAGTGTGTCTTTCGTTCCTGCAATGAAAGAAACATGAGATAAACCTGCATCTGTGACTTTTCAATTTCTTTTCCTCTGTTTTCTCAGGTCTTAAAGAAAGGAGAGGAGAGACTTTTCTTTGATTGAGTTTTGCTATACCAGTTGAGAGTGTTTAAGAAAATCTAACTCCTGGGGAGATAAAAACATAGTGTTCACAGACCTTGCAAGGACATAATTACAATTCCTTCCTGCTGCTTTAAAATATGCACACCTTCCACTTCATGGCTGCAGATCAGACACAGAAATGGGCACATTTTAAAGTGAGAGTAGTGGAAAATGCTCTCATTCCATGAACATTTGCTTTCATCCTTACCTGCTGCTTTGTCACTGTTGCTGGAAACACTAAACCCCAGAAGACTGCAGCATTTTTGTCCTGGAGCTTGAAGCTTAAACTTATTTTTCTTTCTGAGTTTTACTTTCAATTTAACCTGAGATGTGTTTAACACTCCTTTGTCTCTCCCCACTTTTTTATATCAACTTAGATTCTTGATGGTTTCCTAGTTATTCTAAGTTTTTTTTAAACAACTATTTCCAAAGAGCCCCACAAACAGAGAGTAGCATACAATTTAGTGTTTATGCAAAGTTCTCTCCAAGAAGGGAGGGACTTTTATGCTATTTTAATTCATTGGCTCAGCAGTATCTTCCTTGCTGAACAACAAAACAACTTTCTTGAATCTCTTACCCTGAGGCAAGGAGAAAAAAAAGCAAGTTAGGCTATGGGATTCAGGTGTCACTGTGCCAGCAGAGCTTAGCAGAGCAGACCGTGGCTGATGAAATGCTCCTTTATGCAAGGATAATTTCAAGCCACATGAAACATTTCTTCTTCTGTTACAAAAGCTTATCAAGTTCCAGAGGCTTTAAAAGGTCCACATGGGAAATCCAATTGATAGATGCGCTTCGATCAATTATGTTAAAAACGATTCCAAAACAGTGAAAACCTATCCAAGTGAACAATACCCTGCACAGAACAATGGAAGAAACTAAGTATCCATGGAGTGCTGGGGTAGAGCTGAAGGTCAGGACTCCTTTGCTCCTTTGTGGCTGTTTACACAATTTACATAATGCAGTTATGAATGCAGTGATCCAGGCACGATGTCCAAATAAAAAGCAAAGAAAAACTGGGAGCTAATTGAAAGTTAGGTGTTTAAAACAGTAAAAGAGATCATCATTACATTCAAAATCTAGATCACAGTCAATCCATCACAGCTGGTACTCCAGTCACAGAAAAATAAAACTTATCAACAATTTATTGTGGTCTTTTCATTGGACTAAGAGTCTGAGTTCTGACTGAGTTCTACTGTTGAAAAGAACATAAGTTGTAGGGAAACTACACATGACAAAAGAGAACTTGGACATTAACAATGGAGTTAACACCAGAAAAAGAACCTAAATCCAGTGCAGTAATTTTCTATTAATTGATTAACTGTTAAAATAAACAGATAGTTTTGAATTGTTCTTAAATAGAATGAAAATAATTGTGATAGGATTTCATGCCACAATAAGAATTGCAAATGGAGAGAAGATACAGCATTTTATCTTGTATGGAGTCCAGACGAGTATCGATAGGTGTTTAAATCATCTCCAGGAAGATCAATACATATTGTGAGAGATGCATAGTTTTTCATTCCTCTTGACCAACAGAAGCAATGAAATACACAACAGATAGACGTAAACATTGAAATACTACTCTTCAAGGGCATAAATATGCCTCTTGAAAAAAGAAGTCCCCATTTAAACAACGAAGTATCAGAAGTAAATCTATTCACTGCAAATGAGTCCATTTTACAAAAATTGTGTCTTTTAAATTAGGAGAGGAAGCCTCATCTAAACAGGTCTTTTGGGCTACCAAAAGAGAGTCCAGATTTGCCATGGAGGCCTGTACATAAGGTATTTCACCTAACTAGCATAAACTTGGACCAAACATCAATCTCTGGCATAAAAGGGCCCTTTGGGGTGACACTAATGGAACTATCCTAGAGCTATTCCTTTCCAAAGCCTCAGAAGAGTCATTTACACTGCATCAGGTACAGCCTTATCTACAAAGGCTTATAACTGCATTTGAGCATTTACAGGCATAAAACAAGGATTTGTGCAAACCAGTTATCCAGAATTTGTGTTGATTTTTGAAATTGTACTAAGCATTCTGTTCCTTGCTTTTGACCATTACATAAAGATTTAAAGAATTAAAAGCAAACAACCAAAAACAGCAAAAAAAAAAACCTTGTGGGTGAGTTTTGGTTAAGTATGTAATTTTGAAGTTTCATATGAAGGCTTAATATCACAAGAGATCATTAAGGCAAAGGGATGTTGTCTTGGAGAGGTCAAGCTCCCTCTGAGGCAGCAGTGCAAACTGCCATAAAGTGTTTGAATACAGGGCGGTTTATTCAAGGAGAAAAAGGAGCCCATGCCACTGTTCATAGCTGACTCTCTGGAGGTGAGAGAGAAATCCTTTGTAAGGTCTGTATGACAGCATGCACTACATGCCAACAGGAGCACCAGGCTCCTAGGAAAGCTGGCCCAGAACTGGAAGGGGGAAAAGCAGCCCTGTTGGAAAGCGAGTTGTCTTAACCTGAGCTCAGAGCTGCCTTGGCCCATGCAGGTGTCACACACAATGACACAGTGCAGACGCTGTCACAACACCTGTGTCCGCAGCCTTTTGGTTCAGAGGCTCAGAAACAGCCTTTAGCCCCACTTCATTTCCAGTACCTGAAGCACGTAAAGCAGGAGCTGTAACCATTCCAGCTAACTTGGACACCACCTGTTTGACCCACAGAGGACAGAAAGCATCTCCCAGGAAACAACTCACTCACACATAAGAGCTGAATGCCCTCTGAAGCTCTGTCCCTCACTCCCTTTCTCCCTTCCTCCTCCTCAGTCTATCTAAAAAAGATGCCTAGCTGAGCTAGGATAAATGTGCAAGTTAGATTTTAACATCAAATCTAGAGGGGAAAGCCTCCATACTGTTTACTTGCAGTCGTGGAGGAAGGAGGTGATTTTTCATAATTTTCAAAAAATTCTGGGCTGTCGACTGAAAGTACACACTTGAGCAATGCTGGTCTACCAGTGCAGCAAGCAAACTGCCCTTAAGTGACTGTCAGGCAGCAGCAGCAGCAGCTACTGTCAGCACCCATTTTAAAAAAAAAAATCCTAACGTGCTTGTTATTTGTCAGCACCCATTGCACCTTGTGCTGACTGTATATCACTGATCAACAAATGGATGTTAGTTTTTCCCTGAAGAAAGCAACATAGAGGGACATAAAATTAATACTGAATGTCAGTGCATGTGAGTAATAGATTTTAATGTTTTTAGCTCCTGAGAGGGGAAAAAAAATCAATTTCTGAGTAAAAGTTTGATACTTTTACACAAAGCCCATTCCTACTAAAAGCACTCAAACATTTTAATCTTAAAAAAAAAAAAAACCAGCAATAACTTTTTCACCTAAATTGGCCTAAAATCTTATTTCAGACTTTTTTTCTGAATTCTTTCTTTTAACTTTGATGTAACAGAGACCTAATAGCCCTCTGATCAGATGAGCCAGAAATAAATTACTGAATAGTAGTGCATAATATCTTATTTTTCCAATGTACCGCCTAAATACAAAAGATGCAGGTGTGGGTTTAAGGTTGACTTGAATCAAAAGCCCAGGTATTCACAACACACATATCATTTTCATATCTAGACTGCTGACATCAGGAACATCATCCCACATGGTATCTAATCCAGCAAAGTCATACAAATATGCAATTTCTGAATCGCTGTAATAAAGCAAAGGAGTCTGTTGGCTGTGACCACTGGCGCAAAGGAGGTAGCAAAGAGATGTAGGGCAATAGAGACCTACAAGAGGAACTGAACAGGAATTATAAGGAGGCAAGTGTAATTCCCCTCCCAGGAACAGAAGGAAGGAGACACCAGGCCCTGGAGGCTAAAGTGTTCAAGTCTGAAGTGAGAAAGTCAGAGCAAAAGGGCTCTTCTCAGAGATGCTGCCTTGGAAAATCTCTGTAAACCAATTGTTGAATCTTGTCAACAAAGGGCTTTGATAATTAAAGAAAATATTTCAAAATTCTTATTATTTTCCTCACTGAGAAGCTGGCAATTGTTGTCAACAAAACCTTTCCAGATCCATTTCTGTCCAATTTCTGTTGGAGAAGAACTAAGGGCCAAATAAAATATTCTTATCCTCTTCCTTCCTTTCCCAGTTACAAGCGAGGATGAAATGTCACTAGGAAAATACATGTATAATTGTCATATTTGATTGATGTGTAACTCTGCGTTCCCTGACTATCTGTCTAAGAACACAAGTAGCTTATCATCCTGCTAACAGTTAAAAATGCACTGAGGGCTGAGACAAAGACCTTGTAGGGAAAAAATAAAGGAAATTTCAGCACAGTATAAGATTTTAAAAAACAAGATTTCAATCCTCATACATGATGCAAAATCTGATCAATTGTAATGTCAAAATACTTATCCTTCAAAACAAATCTCTTTTGAGAACTATGGTTTCATAAAGTCTTTGCAGAACAATGTGACGTGACTTAGCAAGCAGGGCTGCTCCATCCCCAGCTCTTATGTAAACAGCTGGTTACAGCACACTTTCAGGGAAGCATCTGATCAAATTTCCCATTTGATTACAGAATTTAAATGTGCCATTTCAAGTGCTTTTCTCTTCTCCTGTGAAATTTGCTCAGGAGGGAAGCATTATTTTTTTGTTTAGAGGGTATTTCGGTAGTAACTTGTTTTACAGAAAAGAGATTCACCTCTTTTTCCTGAAAGATCTGAATCTTCCCTCACCTCCTCTTACTCCCTCAAAATCTGTGTAAAAATAGCTGAATAACAGTTCCATACAGCTACAAAATTGAGACATGTTCAGTGAAACAGCACCTACCACAGAAGGAATAGCTTGCAATATTCAAGCTTAACATAGCCAGCAGACTAACTGGTAGCAAAGGGGGACACTTGGTATTTATAGTAACAGAGCTGTCCATCATATATGAGATTGAAACTGATTAATAGTCATCCATTAAAGTCACTGTATAATCTGTCCAGTCCTTGCCCCTAGATATCTAAATACATCGAGAGTTCTTCCATGGTAGGACAGAAACGAGCACAATGATAGCAACAAACCCAGTGACTAATCTAAATTTAATCAAAACCTTCCCCTCAGCTGTCAAGGTAGCAGGAAATAACACGAGTCACATGCTTCACCAGTGGAGAATAGTGACCAGCACTTGTTTTCCTGGAGGAAATGCCATCATAACATGAGAAAAACTCCAAATATAGTTAGTAGCAAACACAGCAAAAACTTGACAGCACTTCTTTTTTGGTTGTTTTGGGTTGTTTTTGTAAAGAAATGGTGATCAAAAATACGGATAGATGAGTATGCAAACAATAAAAATTGTTTCAAATAGCAGATCCCCTGAATTTTGTGATCTGATTTAACCTGCTACTATTCTCAGATTGTGTCTCTTGGAAGCAAAATGGAAAGTCAACACTCTTAAGCTGTATTTCTAATGCAGCTCTTTATGGATATTTCCTTGGCTTAATGCTGCTCCAGCTGTAATGAATTAGGTAAGATTCTTGCAGAGAGGCAACATGTTTTACTTAGAATAGAAAAATAGGTCACTGGGTGAAGAACTCCTGCACAAAAGCATCTCTGCTTCAAGGTGCACCAACTGATTAAAAAAAAAAAAAATTACTTGACCATGCATGTCCCTGCAAAATCATCTCAAAACAACCTTGTTTCTGAGGCCTGCATTTTAATAGTACCTCTGCAAACTTCCCTCTACATCAAAGTGCACATACCTTGCTATTACATAGTCCTTTCACAGTATGTATCAGCCATAGAATCAGGCACATCCATGTGTTTCTGGTACACCAGCTCTAAAGAACTACTTGTAGAAATCTTTTTGACTCCCTCAATATCCATTTTTCTCAGACCTTGACTCAGTTACGTTTAGATACGTCAGGTCTGCAGCACATGTGCAAGAAGATCAAATTAAAACAGTGCAAGGGAGTCTCAAAATATATTTCATGAACTTCATCAGTACTTACATTGACAACAACTTTACTCTTCGAAAAACTCATTGAACTCTGAAGAGTTGTTCATTGCTGCAGATTTCTTCTCCATTGTCTATGGAAACACTGGCTTGAGTAGGACAAGTAATTATTCTTCACTTTGGAAGGCATGGATTATACAAATCTTTCACCTTGGTAAATTACCAAGGCTGTATCTCACGAACAAAAAAAATATTTTAGGCAGTTGCAATATTGTAAAAAATACCAAATGTTTCTGATAGCTTCCATTTTTATGATAATTTTGTTTAATATTTATATAATCTCTCTTATTATATATGAATTAATATATAAATTATACTAATTTTAGGAAGTACTTATTTCTTCTAAAATTTAGAAATATTGGGTCTGAGTAAAATTAATATAGATTTTTATAAATTTAACAGCGCCCAGCCAGTATTTATTTCATGCATCTGCGACAAATTATAAACATATACTGATGCATCGATGTAGATTTGAGGACCACAAAATCTAGGATGACACATCTACATATTGCCCTTCCTTTACAACCTTTGATCTCTGCAGCAGCTGGCAGTTATGCAAGCTACAGCTGAAAAATTCTGCAAATTCCTCTGGGACATGGATAGTTCAGTATACAACCAATTCCGCTCAAAGCAGAAACTTCCATGCTAAATCTGCCACTTTTTTTCCCTGTTTTCTGATTCAGTTAACATGTTCTGTAGACTTTACCCAGTTTGAGACAAATGTCCCTGAAAGTGTGATATTTCTGCAGATAGCCCTGTATGGACAGACAACTCTTAATTAGCAGGATTCTAAGGCAGTGAGAGCCTTTTAGCATGGAGATGACCTCATTTGCTCCTTCTACAGGATCACCGTAATATTATCATTAGATGCCTGTGTTTTAGTACTGTACTCACCACACAGAGTTTTGTTTCTGTGTGAGTTGATGAGAAAGACCAAGAAAAGAAGGGATCATCCATGTATTTATTAAGGTAGGGGTCATCCATGTATTTATTAAGGTAACATAAATTTCAGTAACTATTTGGGTTTTTTTTTAATTGTCCAAGAGAATATCATAACGAATTTGCCTGAGTACTGAACGAAAAATTTTAAAACCCCTCTAATATGCTGAAAATCTTTACAGTGAGGTGCAGGGCTGTTTGCGTGCTCTTCTAATCTGCCCATTGGACTGTGAACATACTCGGCAAATTTCTGTGCAAGTGGATCTTCAAATATTGTCCATAGGCACTCCTGCATTCCATGATTATGTGTTTGATTGTTTTTACATGCTTTAGGCCAAAAATATAAACTTCTTTCCTACTAAGCTGCACACTTCCTGCATAGCTCTAAGCAGATGTTACTTTAACCCTATTTCTAACATAGAAACTAACCAAAACTTCACACAATTCCTGTGTTTTGCCTTATGGCTAACTTAAATAATTGAAATATAAATCTTCATGTAAGCTTTTCCTGGCAGAGTTACTCCTTTTTCTTTTAACAGGAACCTTCTTTCCTCTTTCATATCTTCCTTTACTACTCAGTAACATTACAACTCCTCTTCCACCCCTGCTAATGCCCACCTGACTACATATCAGACTGGGTCAGAAATAAGATTTCTGCTTTTCTAGCATCTTGCTACAAATTCAAACCCTACCATCCTACCCTACCTATATGTAGCTCATTGTCTTGGTTTGAGATAAATTACGAGGAAAACGTCCTAATGAACATCCTCCAATAGAAGGCAGGTTTCAGCAGCCCTTCCCCCACCAGGTTGGGAAAGAATTTTCTTGGAGGAAAGTGAAAAAAAAAACCTGTTTATTTAACAAGCAAAGTGCACGCAGGCACAAAATGAATAATATTAGATAATAAACCTTTTCATTGTGGGGTAAAACCTGGTAGATACAGAGTCCTTTCTGCAGGTGTGGCTCTGCTCTCTCCAGAGCTGGGGTGTGGCGTGGGGCCTCCCAGTGATGTTCTGGTGTTGCTGAACAGTTCTAGGAAGAGAAGAAAAAGCCACAGTCCCAGGAAAAGTTCTTGCCTCAGCTAGCAGGCTAGCCAAAAAGCAAAGAATTTTAACTCTCCGTCTCTGTCCTGAGAAAAGGAGCCGAGAGCTGGGGAAGAGCAGGAAGGTGCTCCCTTTGGCTCTGCAGCAGCAGTGAGAGCACGGGGGAGTCTGTGAGCCCTTGAAACACAAACCACGCTGAGGAATTCGCTCGGCTCTTTCCCTCCCTTCTCTAGGACCCAGTTTAAAGGCACAGAAAGGCACAGGATGCATGTCTGGCACAGAGCAGGCAATAGGGGGCACAGCATCATAAAGTCACCCCAAGACGCTCATTAACTCATGTTTCTTACCCTTCAACTGTACACATTTGGCATCGTTAGAATTTGGCATTACCAAGTGCAATCACCATTCTGGTAACTACATGGTATCTCCAGTGCCTGGAGATAGCTATATGAAAGGACAGGAATAACATGTCTGTGGACATCCTACCAAATAAAACTCTCTTCAGAGTCTTCATTTTCTTAACATCTTTCTTTCCCTTTTTTCCAGTTCAAAATACTAGCCAAGGGAAGGAGCTATGGCAGCAACTCCCAGAGAGGCATTTAAGGAAAGAATAATAAAATTGGTGGCTCATTAAGAAAACATGCAGTTCAGAGTCATACAGTAATGACCTTCAAAAAGGTTTACAAGCCAGCTAATCTCTCTTGGCAATTAGATAAAGTAAGTTTTCCAAATAAAAAGACTTTTTCTTAGTAATCTATCTAATTTTGTGTCAAAGAGGTTAACAGTACTGTGACAGGGAGTCGTAACTATTGATAATACAGCACAGCAGTGCTGACAAGGGTGCTTGCAAAGATCCACTGATGTGAAGAAGGCGGATAGAAACTGGCTTCATTTACGAAGCATGTATAAAAACAAATTGATTACTTTTCCTTACATATGTTTTGTAGGAGGGATTATTTTCTATTCTTTAAAACATAAAAAAGAAAAGTCACTTCATGGATATAGGTTGAGGATAGGGTTTACAGACTTCCTAAGACTGCTAATGGATCAATGCTGTCCAAGAAAATTACAATATAGTTAAGGTTAGTGTGACTTGTTCAAACTAGTTAGTGTAATGGATCAATAGATCTTTTAAAGGTAGCTAGCTTACAATGTCAGACAAAAAAAATCAGACAGACTTATGATGTAACAAAAATGACTGACAGGGAAGTGACATAACCAGAAAAAATAACATATTGGATATATGTAGTAACTTACGTGATGTTATGATTTAAACTGAGTTAAAACCATCTGTCATTTGCCCTCCCAGCCACAAAATCCAACATCTCATAAAGTGAGAAACAAGAAGAGTTTAATAATCCAGAACCTCTTAATGATTGACTCAACAATACAATTCACCTGTAAGAAACACAGAACAATTTGAAATGGGCTGTTAATTAAAAGCTAAGAACCTAAAGGTGCATGCATCGAATTTCACTAGCACTTAGTGTTAAGATAACTCTGTAGTGGTGTTACCGAATGGAAAATGTGGCAACAGAATTTACAAATAAACCTCTCATGCTGCCACAGTGGGAGAGATAACAGAACTTTCCTTAAAAACTGGGAAGTGCAGTCGGCAATGATAAGTCGAAACAGAAAAAGAAAAAAAAGATAACTGATAATTGAAAAGTGTGTGTTTCTAACTAGTCAATGAAAGGAGCTAGTGGTTTAGAAATGGCCATATAAGAGTCTGATGTGACATTCCTCAGAAATATCACAAAAAATTAAACATTGCTCATTCAACTTTTATCTGGCTGATATCTCCATATGTATCATCTCTCACTCCTATAATTTCCCTGTTTCATTGCAAGCCACATATTCATAGATATGTCCAAACAACTGTCTGATTTTGAAAAGTTTTTGAAAGTCCAGTACAAACAGATTAACCAGATTGCAGTGCAGCAAGCAGCAAAAAAAAGGGTAGGTTGTGTTATCACAGACAGTAAACTCAGAGAAGGTAATAGGCAGGCACTGCTACAGATTGCCCGGGGAGCTCAGGGAGTCTCCATCATTAGAGATCTTCAATATCTATCTGGAAATGGCCCTGGGCTACTGGTGCTAGGTGGCCCTGCTTGAGCAGATGGGCTGAACCAGATGACCTACAGGGGTCCCTTCTGGCCTCACTCATTCTGTGACTCCATTAAATGAGGGGAGACAGATACCCCAAAAACAGTTGAAGAAGGTACATGAAGCTTACTAGCAGCAAAGTGATAAACACAAAAGTTCCTGCAAGCCTGAACATGCCTGTTTCATCTCTACCCCACTGAATTTAGAAAGCTTCCTTATGTACATAAAGCTGTGCTGCTGACAACACGTTACTTCTAACTTATTTAACATATTGTACTTCTCAAGGCTACCTGACCATGTTTATGTAGCCTTGTTACCATTTTTCATGGGACTTGCAGAGCTCTTTCCACCGTCCCCCCCATGCCATTTACAGCACTGATTGTGCCTCAAGATTTCCTAAGTGATGAGGTCATTTTCGGAGCGAATGTGCTCAAGTGGTCAATCTGTCTGCTGAGGCAGATTCAGATAAATCAAAAAGACCCAAGGCCAGTATCAATAAATTGATGTAAACCAGAATAAAAGATATTAGAGCCTGATAGGCACCTCTCAGGTTGGGTGTACATTCATTTTCATTAAAAACTGAGGAACACTGGGTAGACACTCACCAAGGACAGCATGACAGACAACGGCTCATCACAGTTAGAAAAGTAAGAGAAGTGGAAACAACACAGTTCCAGTGTCACAGGAAGAAACTATCACATTACATGCTTAGAGCCATTTTTCCTGTGAGATCTAACTTGATTCAATATCCTAGTGAAATTCTATAAAGAATATATAAGTATTTATTTAATTACTGGGTCTCAGACTGATCCCCAGAAGCAGGACACCACAACATCTTTTTCTTGCAGTTAATAAGTTAGGTAGAGAGCAACCAGCTTATTCCCACAGAGACTTCATAGGACACTTCTCATTTTGAGGCTAGTGAAATGTCATAAATTATATCCAGAAGCAGAGTTACCACAACCACCATCTGGTTACCACTCCAAATGCTATTTCTCTTTCATTGTGTATGTTATTAGTTGTTGAAGTTGTTTTCCTTAGCACTGAAAGGTGAAAATGAAGTTGGTTTAAAATAAGAGAGTATGGTCTGGTTTTTAAAATCAGTATTATAACTTTGAACTAAATAGTAGTCAAGGACAGTTCACAAATATTATATACACTTTCACTGGTTATGCTCATTCATCATCTATTTCAAAATAATCAATTGCCACAGCTTTCGGACATTGCTACTCAATTTTCATCCCTATTTCTCATTCAGACGATAATTCACCAAACTAAAAACCCACACTTTGGTAGTTAATATAACATCTTCTTTGGCCATGGTTCATTTAATAGAGGAAGATTCATAGCACAAAACCAATCAGACCAGTGGGCTCAGTTTCAAACCTGAACACAGCAAATGATACACCTACATCACCAAGAACTGGATTCTTTTCATTGTTTAGCCAGTGTGTTTCAAAGAACACTGCATTTTGAACTACAATCTAGCAAGTATTGCGTAATTACTGTAAAAAACAGCATTAAGATGGAGTCCTGCAAGTCAGGGAAATCATTACATAAGGAGTATAACAAAATATGCTAATTTGCCTAATTAGACCAATCAAGCACAAAGTGGGGGAAAGTCCCCTTGCAACTGAGCATAAAACCTGCAGAAAGGAACTGTTTCAGTGAGGAGGCTCTTCAGACAGCCACAGCAGCAAAAGTCAGCTCTCTCATTTCTGGGATGAGTGAGGTAGTCACTAGGCTGTAATAGGACTGATTGATTACTTCTCTTTCCTTTCCAAGATAAGGATAGAATGTCTAAGTTTTGCAAGGAAAATAAATGGTATTAAGTGTCCTCAGGACATAAGTAGGTCTGGCCCTTAGGGGGACATAAGAGGAATGTCTACTTTCTGGATCTAAGGTAGGAGCTGTACAACAAAATGCTACCAATAGACCATGATGATGCAAGAAATCTGGACTCTAGGGCGACTGACATAAGAAGGACATGGACTCAAAGGGTCCAAGAGGAGGGCTGCAAAGATAACCAGAGGACTGGAACATGTCTCCTCTGAAGACAGGCTGAGGGAGCTGGGGTTATTCAGCTTGGAGGTAAGAAGGCCCTGAGGAGACCTTGCAGCTCCCTCCACTGCCTAAAGGAGCTACAAGAGAGCTGGGTCTTTCTTCAAATGCATGGACTGAAAGGAGGAGAGCCTTTAAACTGAAAGAAGATAGATTTATATTAAATAGTAGGAAGAAATTCTTTACTGTGAGGGTAGAGAAACACTGGAATAAGTTGCCCAGAGAAGTGGATTCCCCATCCCTGGAAGTGTTCTAAAGCAAGGTTGGATGGGCTTTGAGCAACCCGGCCTAGTGGAAGGAATTCTGATCCATGGCTGGGGGTTTGGAGCTAGATGATTTTTAAGGTTTCAACCCCAAACTCACTGTGATTCTGTAATTCTGTGATTATTTGCTGCTCAAAATAGCACAAGAGACAAACTCCCATATTAATAACAGCTGCCACCTGCCTAGAAGTTATGAGGACTTAATATAGACAAAAAGTAGCTACCAGTAAGACATGTTTGAGCCCACCAGAAAAGCCCTGCAGTGATCCATGGTGGAATGAACAATAGACTGACAGAGCCCAGAAATAAAGGAATCTCAGGAGGCTGGAAATTGAAAAATTAAAATTAGCCAAGCAGAACAGTGAAAATTCCAGCGTTAAAACAAGCTATCAAGATTTGTGAGCATCGGGCAGAGAAGTCAAGCTTACTCCCAGCTCTGGAGTGACCTAAAGTGCACGGTGGGAGAGAAGGTGAAGAAGTCTCCAAAGCATCAGGCAGCTGCTGTTATAGTTTCATCCTATGGGAGTGGTTGACAATTATATTTATTGGCACTAAGAAGACTGAGGGATCTTAGAACCTCTGTGGAGCTTAGAACGTGGTACCCATGCAAAACGCAGCTGCAGCCTCTGTAAAACTTTACAGAGCAATAGGAAAGTTGCATTTAGAGTGTCATTAAAGTGCCAGTGGCACTTTGTTTTTAAGCATTACAGTTTGACTTCTGGTCACACAGATGTGTGCAAGAGAGAGATCACATGCCCTCTGCTCTGGGCTAGCCCAGCTCCCCACCTTCCCAAGAGTAGATTTGACCTGGACAAAGGTGACTGAGGGAGTCCACAGAAGGGTGACGGATTGAGAAACAAGGACAATGAGCATCTAAGCACCTGAACACATTGTCAGTGTCTTCTTGTTTCTTACCAAAATAGATGTACTTAAAAGTGTGGATTGTCAGCTGCAGAAAACAAAATGCCTACCCACCCCAAAGGGGGTCAGACAAGTACAGGAGAACGAACGCTTCCCATGTTTTTCTTAAACGTGTCTCAGATCCACTTTGATGGGTACACTTCCAGGAGGGTGTAGAAGCCATTCACTTTCAGAACTGCTCACAGAATATCACTTTTCTACACTCTGTACGTGCAAGTTCATCAAACACGCCCAGTAACAACTGTTGAAGCAGTTTTAGGATGCGGGTATCTGTCCCCTGTGAGCAGGACTGAAGCCACCAACTCGATTTGCATAAACTACCATGTAGTTTTCAGATGACAATAAATTAAGGTGACAACCTCCAGCTAAAGGCTGGGTATCCTTATTACAAACCCCCTGAGCCACACAGAGAGTGCGTAGCTTTTGAGACCCTAAATCAAACCTGTAACATTTTGGAAGATAGGTTGTGGCATTTTGTATTTTATGTTGTCAAAGAAAGAAAAGGCAGCAGCTTTTAGAAAGTGGTTTTGGGGTGGGGAAAGTGTCAACCAGTATGTTAAAAGTTAGCTGAGCATAACACATCATTCTTAACATGCATTCAACAACACGCACTGTAATGACTGAGAATGCTGCAAATACTGAATGTAAACTACTGCTAATGTGCTTTACAGATCCACACCACGGAGCACATTCAGTCATGTTTCAAGTTTCAGCTGACAGATTGACAGATACCAATTGACAGAACACACTGTAGTGGAATTCTTGACATCGGTTTTATCTATCCGAGAGTGTAGATGCACGACCACAGTAGGACACATTTCCATATGGAAAATTAGCCATAGGAAGTGGTGCATTACTGTGTTTCAGCAACACTGATTGTGTGGAAAATTAAGGATGATCAAGGTACTGTTTTCAGTGCACAGTCATAAAATGTTCCTTTAAATGCTGCGAGGAGTAATTAAAGAAAAACACTGATATGAACTAATAAGCTGAAATACTTGATTTACATAATCAATTTCTATCTGGAAAATCAATGTGATGAAAGCAGAAAAGTCAAAGGTATGATTATACCTCAGCTCTTAAAGGTACGTGATTCATTTTAAATTGCAAAGAAGTCACTCTGAGACCTTATGGCTTCTCCTGCTGAAATATAATGACAAAAGAAAAGTTCCATTGTGAATTTGAATAGGAATGAGGCAGTCCTTTCCCTTCACTAAAGATATATAGATACATACATACATACATATATATATATATGCATACTTATGTGTAGATAAATATATGTATATATATTTACATACTTACATATGCATACCAGAACAAAAGTCCTAAGAGCAGGAGTTTACAATATGAACTTCACCCTGGCTTAGGTTAGAAAAGTTCTGAACTGCTGCTTAAAACTAACAGTAAGCACATAACAGTGTAAAGTGCTAAAATATGCCTGCAAGAATTGTTACTCATAATTTTACATGCCATACGGATTCTTGTTCTTTTCTAGATGACTCATATTCATATTTGTTAACAAATTCTCAGAAACAACTGCCACAAGAATGAATCAAAAGACTAACTCAGGAAGGATGATTTTAGAAGCAGAATAAATAGATACAGGCATGCACAGGACATGCAGTTCTCAAGAAAGTTCATGTAGAAGTACCACAAATATTGTGAAATCAAAAGCTTTTTCGTTTGTAGGAAAAAGAACTTCTAAACATTATAAATTCAGATAGAACTAAATATATCTACATTGCTTTAATAGACATTTCAGCAGATTGAAAATATTAGTTACTAGACAAAATATTTTGAAATTTGAATTAAAGTGTCATTGCATTATCAATAGAATTATTTAACTTCCAAAAGAAACTTAGATTTCTTGTTATTTGCCACATTTAATTAAAAATCATTCTGTGACCCCTACTTGTATAATTTCCTAGACCTCCCGTGTCTGCCAGTGACAGTCTACAGCTACACAAGGGAATCAGTTCATACAACAATGCACACTAATGAAGCAACTCATGCAGCATTCTCTGCCAGCACAGGAGAAAATGCATAAATGTTGTTGCCTTAATGTGCAGATCACTGGGAATTATAACAGGATTTGTTTCTGTACTATTAATATATTCTTTAGGATTCAGTGGTACAGTGTGCCCCATCAATGTGTTAATTCCTTGATGCAAGTTTAATCCCTTTTCATTGACAGAAGTCAAAGGCTTCTTAGTTGCTTGTTCTCCTATAGTATTTCTTTTCTTTTCCTTTCTTTTTTTTTTTCCTTCTCCTTCTGTTTTTTCTTTTCAGAGAACAATTTAGCATACTGTATCTTTCAGTTAAGGGACAATTATAAGTGCTGTTTTGAAGAAATGAGTTTTCTTGAATCATCCTGAAGGAAAAAAAGAAGATACACCTTGAGCAGTCTGAAAACGATCTCAACAATTAATTTACTGTGTAACAAAGAGATGATTCACTTAGTATAGCTCTGTTTCTTATTTCTCTATGAACTTTCACTTCTGGCAGTTTCATATGATAAGGTGGCATCTTGTTTGTTATATATTGAGTATTAAGTACCACAAAAAAATCCCCAAACACCTATCAACAAATGTTTCAGCTAAATGACCTTTTTCAGATTTCCAGCTGCAGCATGTTCTCACTCAGGTGCTGGATATAAAGCAGTTTAAGGAGATGATACTTAATTTTATGAAAAACAAAGCCTTAAAAAAAGAAAACATAGTTCTTCATGCAGTTTCTTGGAAAAATGTCTGGTGTTCTAAAGTGTGTGCAAGACAAGAGACAACAGAATGTCTCTAGCAGCAACTGGATGTTCAGAGATGAAAAAGAAACTTAGTTCTTAAAACTAATGTTTTGACAGATCCATGCCCCATGGTAGCCTTAGCTGAGACATAACAGTTCCTACTCCTAAGGAAGCAGAGCAGGGGAGACTGAAGTGTGGACAGCAGACCAAAACCATCCCACAGAGTGCTTTCCCAGACGTTCTCTGTGAATGCTGCTGGCCGACCAGTCAGATCACACTATCCACTGACCACCCCAGAGATGAAGATCATGAACAGTAATTCCAGACAGCCTTTAACTCATCTCTATTGGAAAATAGGAGCACTCTTCCTTCTGCTTCTGGGAGGTTGTTTATGTAGCCTTGTTACCATTTTTCATGGGACTTGCAGAGCTCTTTCCACCGTCCCCCCCATGCCATTTACAGCACTGATTGTGCCTCAAGATTTCCTAAGTGATGAGGTCATTTTTGGAGCAAATGTGCTCAAATGGTCAATCTGTCTGCTGAGGCAGATTCAGATAAATCAAAAAGACCCAAGGCCAGTATCAATAAATTGATGTAAACAAAAAAACCAAAACCGAAAACAAAAACAAAAAGTATTAGAGCCTCATAGGCACCTCTCGGGTTGGGTGTACATTCATTACACCATTCATTTTCATTAAAAACTGAGGAACACTGGGTAGACACTCACCAAGGACAGCATGACAGATGATGGCTCATCACAGTTAGAAAAGCAAGAGAAGTGGAAACAACACAGTTCCAGTGTCACAGGAAGAAACTACCACGTTACATGCTTAGAGCCATTTTTCCTGTGAGATCTAACTTGATTCAGTATCCCAGTGAAAGGACCTATGGAAGCCCCTATGTAAAGTAAAAGTGCATAGTGATCAGACAGAAACGAAGTTGGCCCAAACCTCAGCTCCTATTTTTGTTGCTGCTCAACCCAGAAGAGGAGACCTGGCTAACAAAGACCATCTTAGTTTTCCTCCTGCTCAAAACCTGACGTAGGAGAGGGAGGAAATGCACATGTCTCAATACAGCTTCTGCCTATCTGCACTCAACAGACTTGGCTTAGCCTGTACAAACACAAAAGCCAGCCTTGTAATATTAAAGGAAATTAAGAGTGGTCACCTCCTCCAGCCATCCTGGCCTAAGACCCCTCCTGTCTGACTCCAGCCCAGTATCCCAGAGACCTAGGGTCTGCCAGGCTAAAGATTGTGGCTTCTGCTGTCCCCTTTAGCAATTCAGCCAGCAGTGGAGCTGAGCACATAATCTGGACAGAACACAGACACAGCTGGTCACACAGAGAGCCACAGACAAGGCTCTGCCCCCAGTAGCCCCCACATTCAGGACTCATACCTGGCACAGGCACACAGGGACAAGCCCCCTCCTCCTTTTGGGCAGGCAGAGGCAGAAGGTCACAAGTGCAGCACACGGCCCACACTCTCTGGGTTCACAAGTGCACACACACTGGCAGACCCCCTGAGCACCTGCACGGCCCCACTGGACCCCCTGCACCCCTGCTGAGATCCCGGCCCCACTTACCCATCCCATTTGTCCCTGACTCACGGGCTGGTCCCTCTGGGTGCTCACTGCACACACACAGAACTCACACACTTGTCCCACAGGCCCCCCCCTAATGGCAGCTCCCCCCAAATACCAGCACAGACCCTCCACCTACCTGATACCTCTGCCCAGACCCAAGGCCCCTCTGCTCTCCCGCTAGTTGAGCTTGGGGTTTATGGGGAAATACACACACCCCCCAGACACACCGCTTGGGGCAGTTACAGACACTCACTCCCAGCAGCCAGCACTCAGCACAAAGGCTGTGGTCTGCAGTCCTGATCCAGCCACTGGCACCGAGACCTTCACTCACCTCTCTCATGCCTGTACCCCCATATCTGGTTTTCAGGATGCACATCATTCCCACCCCAGTGGGTAAAGTTTGAAATCCCCATTGGCTACCTCATGATGAGACCCCACTGGCCCTAGTAGCTGACTTTTTCTTTGTATCCCTTTTTATCCATTGAAAAAATCCTTAACCTGACCCTTAAAGGAGAGGACACAGTATTTCTGAATACCTTTACACAAACCAAGTGTAGTCCTTTTTCTGCCCAAAACAGATAAGATCTCCTCTGAGCCTCCTTTTCTCCAGGCTAACCACCCCCAGCTCCCTCAGTCACTCCTCGTAAGACTTGTGCCCCAAACCCTTCACCAGCTTTGTTGCCTCTGTCTGGACTCACTCCAGCACCTCACTGTCCTTGCAGTGAGCTGCACTGGACACAGGACGTGCGTGCAGCATCGCCAGTGACCAGCAGAGAGGGGCAATCTCTGCCCTCATCCTGCTGGCCACACTATTGCTGATACAGGCCAGGATGCCACGGGCCTTCCTGTCCTCCTGGGCACTGCTGGCTCATGCTCACCTGGCTGTCAATCAGCACTCCCTTTTCCATCAGACAGCTTTTCAGCTGGCCATAGCAGTGACCAGAAACGCCAAATAGCAGTAGTACAGCAATAAGTAGAAGGTGCAGAGGACAGCAACGAGTAGAAGGGGCAGATGCCTTAGAAACACACAAGTTATGTTTTGCATAACTTTATCTAGAAACTGAAATAATGCATATTTTGCTGCTGATAGCTTTTGAGTAATATTGTTTATATTACTTTTCTTATAATATATTCTTATATCACAGAATTACAAGGCAATTCTTGTCTGTTTTCCAACTATTCTCTCTCTTGACAGGAGGCTTTTTCAGTGGGACACTCACAGATAAACGGTACCAAGTTTTTAGCTATTCAGAGAAAAGGTATCATTAACAAAGAAATAAGTTGCATTTCTTCTCCCAACATCACCAGGCAACTGCAGGATTATTGCCTTCTTGATTTGAGATATGCACCTCATTTCAAAGTTTCATTTCTCCATGACTTTGATCAGCTCATCCTTGTAAAAATACATCCCATTAAAAAATTCTCTCAGTGGGCTTGAGCGTTTTACTTTTTCATACCAATTGCCCAGTGATTATAAAGGGCAATAAGAAAACTAAAGCTGAAGAGCAAAAAACTGTGACCATAAAAATAGCACATATACCATCTGCAGCATCACACAGTACAGCTAATTTATGGTGAGATGTTGAAAGTCAGAACAAGGCTCAAATGTACTTGCCTAAACTTTTTCTCCTACACAGATTAATAGAGAACAATCAATCCAGTATACTGCTCTTTCAGTAGACTTAATGTACAGTGAATGAATAGTAATTAAACTTTAACTTTCTAAATTGTCATTGTGCTATGATCTCACTTTTTTGCTACCCCCTATAAATTACATTATAATGAATTATTAAAAGGATGAAGGAGGCAGAATTGAGATTAGAATATCAAGGTATGACAGCAGCAAACAAGGAAGGCTCTGCTTTCAAAGAAGTTATTATCCTACAAGTGCAGTAAAGAAGAGCACGTGATGTTTTGCTGGGAGCAGAGAACGAAGTTATACATGATTAAAATATTTCAAACGTATGCTAACAAGACAGATCCCCTTCTGGACTGCATAGCAGAACCAGATGAAGGACTTCAGACATCATGTCATGAGCTACTACACGAAAAGCTCAGAGCCAGCTTTAGTCATTACTGTAATACTAGACTTAGATCCCATAACTAGCAAACTAGATCAGATAATTTGTAATAAATTATAATAAATAAATAAAGCATATAATAAAGCAATTTGAAAGCTCCCCATACTCTGCCATGCTCAGCATCTCATGTCCTCCTCATTTATGTCCCATGTCTCACTTATTTATGCCTAATTTTACTTAATGAATTTTGATGTTCAAGTTAGTTTTGCAGTTTCCTCACACTCTCTTTATAGTCAGTAGGATAAAGGCAAGCTTCTACAGAATAATTTGGAGGAGAAGCCTAAATAGAAGAGGTCCAGATTTCCTTTGAGCAGATTAACTAACTCTGCTGACCAGGGAGAGGCCAGTGAGAACGGTCCTAGACTAAGCGTCTAAAACTGGGGAGCTCAGTCCAAGCCAATCTGGCCTAAAACACCCATACATTGTTATTTTTTAAGTAATAAAAAGAAACTTCCACTTTCAGTCTGTCTGCTCCCAGAGACAGTTTTGCAGTGGGAAGAAAGAAACTGGCTTTGAACCATAGTGACAGTGCCCTAAAAGAGCAGGGCCAGAAGCTGGCTCATTTCTCCTTCAGCTTCTCACCCAGGAGAATCCATCCAGCAGCTGATAGATCAAGGTTCACAATCTGATACAGAAAGGTCTGGAGAGAGAGAGCTGATTGAAATTGAATGCTGGCCACCAAAGCATGGCAAGCATTGTGTGCATAGTCCATGAGGAAGTGATGTCTGAGAGCGTGGGTGTATTTGTAACAAAGACTGTAGCAGTAGAACTGAGGTGCTAACCTCCTAGAGAGGAAACCAAGAGGTCTGCCAAGAAAGAGAAGAGCTTGTTTAGGCTGGAGGTGTCAGAAGAAATAAACCACCTTCCTTTGTCTCCTTTGATTGACCCCGTGGTGTAGAATTTGTTGCTGCTGAGGGTCACCAATGCCAAAAGTCTGGGTAGGCTCAAAACTAAGAAGACAACATAACAGGGAAAAAAATCACCAAGAGCTACTAAATGCAAAGACACCCCTCAATCCGTAAGTCCATCTATCAGGAACAACTGGAAGTTGAAAGAATATTCTAGAAAATACCAAATGCTGACTTTCTTCACGTACCCTTCATTAGGCTACTGTTGGTTAGCAGACACTCACTGATACAGTAGGGATATATTTTGTCTTTCTTGTCATAGTCATAAATACCCTTACCAGACTGCAAGGTAAAACCTGGTACCCTGATTTCCTAGAAAATCTGTCACTGACTCTCTCTAGAACGAGCCCAGAGAAGCATAGTAGAAAAACATGAATGTTTGAAAGAAAAGCCTCCCTTGATTGAGGTATTCCAAAGAGAATAGAAGATGAAAAATTTGTTTTCTTCCATAGGCAAAGCTGGTAGAATGAAAAATCCAGGAAACAGGTCAGCAGGAAGAGATTTAATCTGTATCTCTTACACTGACTTTTTATAATCTTAGTGGAGATAAAATCCTTGGATTCAGGACCAGCTATCTAACTTGTTCAATTTCCTGTTGCTACATTCTTCACCTGGTCATCCAAAGTGTTTCAAGATGTAAAAGCTGAGACATTCCAAAGAACAATCAAAATTCTCAAGGCATTCCCTTGCTTGTTAATCTTCAGCTATTCTTTCTTATAAAGTAGCACAACAAAACATAAGCAAATCCTTTCATTCTCGTCTATTCAGCAAACATTCTGCTACACACGTTTTAGAGATTTGCAAAGCAAGGATGAATGGTTGAATCAGGGTTCAAGCAGATGCACTTTCTTATAAATCAGAATTTTACATAAAGTCTGAGATATAGAGAAGAGGGGCACCATTGCTAGAACAAATTCGATTCTGTCATGTAACATGGGCCACAGATATTAAATCCTGCTTTGAATCCAAAAATCCGTGAATGAGCCAGTGCATATCAAAAGGTTTTACCAAGAAAAGAATTAAAAAAGAAATGGGACCAAAATACTAAACTTTTCCAGGCTGCTGAGAAATGACAGTTCTTAGAGGCACAGAAGACAACATATCTCAACAAAGTAGTCTAGAACATTAGAGAAACCAAAGCTGGGGAGTTATAAAGATAATTCAGTCTAATGTGTTTAATCAGATAGAAAGCAATAAAGTACACTAACTATGAGAGACCTAGATATTTCAGTTTAAATTATAAACCTAAATTGGAAACATTACTTTCCTTCCAAAGGCAACCAGAATACCCAAAGCATCTGGCTGCTTTAAATAATGCATGAAGAGGGAAAAAAATTTTTTAACTTCTTTAAAAAAAAACAAGCAGAATTTTTGTTAGAACTCTAAATTTACATTCTCGTTTCAGAAAAATAAAAACGCTTTGAGAGACATAAAACATTCTTAGACTAAAGCAATACATATTGAATTAAACAATTCATTTTGGTTTTATTCAGAAATTATTGATATAATATATTTAACTAAGACAAAATATGAACACCTGTTCATCAAAGCATTAAGAGACTTAGAAGCTGATATTATGACACCATTTTTACTTTTAATCAAGATTCATTTTCATAAAAGCCTGATATCACAAGTACGTTCTTATGCACTCTGAGTAGTCCTATCTGCTTCAATAAGAATACTCACAAAGAATAAAAACAAGTAGTTATGTAAGTCTCTCTGTAGGATTAGATTTTAATATGTCTGGGAAAAATAATTTAACTATTAGCCTCTGGGTGAGAAGAACCTGAAAGGCACTGATCCCAAAAGAGACCTGAATCTTTTAATTGGGAATAAATTAGATTAGTATGTAATATAACAGGGAAACAAGAGAGGCAATGCAATTCTGATTGAGGCATCACATCACAGAAATAAGGAGAAAATAATCCTCTCTGTTTTAGTCAGATAAGAAAAATAGTAGCTATAATTAGAAAAAAAAACCCCATATAATTATGTTATTGAAAATGAAAACATTGAATGGTTATTAAAAAAATATCCTGATAAGGGGAATTCTTAGGCTGTGGCATAGTAGTTTGGAGGAAAGAATCAAGAGCAGAGCAGAGCAGTGCATAGGAATTTTAAATGCCATCAGACACAACGTTAGAAAAAGTACTCTCAAGACAAACCCGCACTGGCTAGAAGGCAAGGTACATAGCTTCCTTTTCGTATTTCAATCACTTGTCATTCCATGAGCTTCCCAGCTGTGTGAATAGCACCAGAGGCTCTGTGCCAGATTCGGATGCAGTGGCTCACACGAGATGTAGACGAGGCTAGGTGTGAGTGCATTCCCTCTCTGCGGGCAAGACACCAAACACCTCTCATGGCTGAGTCTAGCTGCGCTGAATTATGTCATAACTAAATAACTATAATTACTTACATTAACCATAATTTAATGTAATTACCTAAATGATCACAGTAAGCTTGTGTCTCAAATTAGCAACTTTTTCCCCCATTCAAAGCCAGATGTCCTTTGCGGCAACTGTCGGTGATTTGGGTTTGTTTTGGTTTTGGCTTTTTTCCCATTTGTTACAACCTGTCTTACCTTGACAATTTAATTGAGTAACAGTTACCTGCCCCTCAGAGAACTTACCTCATTGAAGAATTTTGAATCCAGCTGAGAATTAAACAGACATAGAATTACAGCTCCTTCAAAACTTTAACAGCTCAGAAGACTCACTTTCTATTACAAAAATGTGGGATTTAGCTTTTTATTACTTCAACAAATAGAACAATTCCAGCCAAAACTTTCTATCTGCTGTGATTTCAATTTTAATGTTTAAAACCATGAAATTCTCTCTAAGCACTGAGGAAGCTGTATCAGAGTTTCTAAGATCAAATAGACTTTACATTTTCTATCATCATGGAAACCTTGACCCTTTTCACTTAGAAGCTGCTGGAGGGATGGTTTATGGAATTACCTGGGCGAGAAGAAAAAAATAAAACCTAAGAACCTCATCCACCTCTAGTATCAGAGGCAACGAGTTTCACCTCAATGCAGAAAAGTGTAATGGTCTAGGAAACCATCTGATTTGACTTCAAAAGTAAGAAAACTAGAGGAGGCATTGGAGAGAAAAGAATAGACCACTGCCAAAGAGATTAAAAAAATAAAGCCTGGTGAGCCTGGTAGAAGAGAAACTGGGAGCTTAATGAAAGAAGACTATGACTTCTTAGTTAATAGTTTTATGGGCAGAAAGATGTTAGGCAAGAAAGCTGTGACTGGAAAAATGCAAGGCTGCAGTTAGAGGAAACTGTCTCAGCAGAGATGGTTTAAGAACACAGACTCTGAAGCTCAGAGCATGGTATCATACTTGCTAGCCTAACCAACTTTCAGCAAATGGTGGGCTGTGCTGCCCCAGGACCTGTCACATTAACATGAACCATCATAAACATTTCTGCTCCTTGAAGTGGTGGGAACCAGTGTGCTGCAGGAATGAGAAAGCAGAAACCATGTTTTTGACTTCTCATGCAAGGTAATTAGTCCTACACAGAGAGATGTCATTCAGAAAGCATGTTGCCTTCAGACCTGTGATTGTGCAAAAGGGAAAAGGCGTATTCCTCTGTGTGCCTCAAAGAATCAGCAAAAAGGAAAAACCATGGCACACAACAGTGGCATTCCGGAGAGGACCAAGGCAAGGCATTTGACAGGACTGGGCACAGCAATGGTGGAAAGAGAGCAGTATCACGAGCTCCAGGCTCTATGAAGACTGTTCTGCTTTGGCCCTGCACCATTTAGCAAAGCTTTCTTTAACACCATATTTTATCTTGTTCATGGTCTTTTTTACTTAATAAACTAGATCACCCAGCGAGCACCCTGTAGACCTGAGTAGAAGCAGTGCAGATAAGATTTAGAAGAGCTATAAAATTATACAAATTCATATCACCTGCAGTGAATTTCTATAGCACCACACTAAATAAAAAGACACAGCTAATAGGATCCTCTGCATTGTGAACACAGCAAGTTTCTTCTACCTCTCTACAAGTGCCAGATAAATCTGCCCACTAAGCTGAGAAGAGGCATTGTCCTCAGCAGTCCTTGGATCAGGTACCTTCTCTTTGTGCCTGGTAGTGTCAGTGTCTGCTTGAAGGTAGAGCAAGAGAAGTACAACTGTACTTCAAAAGGAAAAGCAATTTAACCTTTTTTTCTGATTCATGGGAACATGAACTGCCTCTAGCTCTAGGAAACACATAAACAAGATTCTACACTCTAGCATGCAGCCTCCCTTCCCATCCCCAAACCTTCTCAAAAAAAGAACCTGCGCTAGTCATTTCCCCAGCTGCAGTAATAATTTTTAATAGCAAAGTGATCATTGCTATAATATCAAACATAAAGAAGGAGAAGTGTTGCTTTTTCTACTGTTTAAAAAAAAAGGCAGCTTAATAAAGTGAGTCTCCCTATTCTTTATGGTTTATGACTTGTGATTCTTCTGCTTGTCAGCTCTTTTCAAAGTCTGCTTATTCTATGAAAATAGCTTGTGAGGCAGTCTTAAGGAAAGTCTCTAAGGATTAGAGAGAAATGTTAGTGGATATATGAACAAACCACCATCTACAAGCAGGAGGTTTAAACCTGCTTGGCAGTAATAGATGCTAGCACATAAGCTTTTTCTTTTTTTAATTTAAAAAGGGTTTTGCTTGCTCAGACTGGAGGTCTCTCTTAGAAGCTGCCAAACCCCACAGCCTGATAGGTGCAAGCTTGCTGCACTCTGAGTGCCCATCTCCAGCCAGCAGCAAGGTTCAGCAGTCATTCCTGGTAAGCATAAAAGCGCCTTATGCAGCAAACAGATAGAGATATATCCATATTCACACACAGATCAACGCAGGCAGGAAACACACAACACCCACACAAACAGACAGCCTGAACCCTGTTCCTCCTCTCCAGCTGGCGGAGGTTGAAGGCTGCCAGTAGAACACCATAGGTGATCAGACACGCAGTTATAAATACGTACATCTGTTGTATGTGCATGTGCAATATTGATCCCTCCAGTAGTTGGCCTAGAAAATCAATCCATCCAGTAGCTGGTCCCTGATCCTGTGGTCTCCCCAGCTGTGGACACACAGACCTGTGAGCCCTTGGAGGTTCCTGGTTTCACTCCAGCTGCTGGCACTAAGATCTCTTTTCCTACTCACTGGCTAGTCCAGTTTTAGATTCATGCATGTTCATACACACGCACACTCAGGATGGAGAGTTCATTCACACAGACAGTAAAAATAGGGCTTCATAAGAAGACATGGCAAACTGTGCTAATTAGGCATAAGGTTCTGTCAGCCAACTCTATTGATGAGCAAGTGGAACACACTCAATGAGATCCTTTAAACCCTTCTTCTCTTTTCCCTGTTTCTGTCCTCCCCAATCCATGTGTAAGCCTCACACATTGTAAAAATTCCCTTAAAATATCCCATAATAAATTTTACACAAACACCAGAATGCTCTTCCGTCTGCATTCCACGATGAGTCCTATTACCCCTGTGGACAGTTGCACAAAATTATAAAGTAAAGAACAATATTTCCTAATCCTTATACAAATTTCCCTTGTGCAGGTGACATATATTCAATTATTTTTTAAAACAAAACCTGAAGCCTAACATAATATAGTAACCAGTATCAGCAAGTTAAAAAAAAGTTTTGATTTGTCTACACACAAATAATTAAATTAATGTTACCAGTCCTTCTGAGATAGATGAGACAGTGGCTCCAAAGCATGTATTAAAATATCTAATGCAAAGAGGCAATTTCCCCACTGAGCTCTAAGTACAGATGCTTTACCCTACAACCATGAGGTTTAAATATTTGCATTAGCTACAGAAAAATTGGCAGAAAAACTATCTGTAGTAGATCATAATCTTCCCACCCTTTTGTAGAATTTATCTTGAAAATCTGGAATAATCATTAAGCATTCTCTTGTGAACATCATGTAAACTTATCCAAACTAAACTAAAAACTAAACTAAACTGAACTAAACAGTTTAGTAGGACTAAACTGAAGCAGATGAGTAATTGGTTGTTTTACCTGGAGCTGCTTCTTTACATCCAAATGGTGGAATGGACAAGAACAGCATTTTCTCCCAGAAAGAGTACGCTGGCCTTCCCGAATAGAACTTGGTTTGCCTCAAAATACGAGGCTAGTCTGAACCTGCAGGCAGGCAATAAAGACTGCTGCACTCTGGTTTTAGTGAATTCACTGCCTAGGAGTTCTGCTTTCCAATTGATTTCTCAGTAAAGCTGCTGGATTTTGATGTAAGATTTTTACTTTAATCTTTGAGACTCTAAGTGATTACCTTCAAGTGATGATATGAAAGATAGCTGACAGCCACAGCAGAGAGTAACAAAAGGTCTTTATCTGGACCCCCTTTGCTGTAATCAGGACTTTCTCTGGCAAACAGCCTTGGATTTTTGAACCCATTTACCTTTAATCTCAGCACACGGATTTGTTTCTGTTTTCAGACATGTAGCAGAGCCCACCACTTCTCAGGCTATTTCTCTAGAGGAGATTGCAGTGATTAACTTCATAGCCCCTGTCTTTCTCTCTCCTTAACCATGAGATTGAATACATTAGACAGATAATAACCCAGCTTCATGCTGCAAGGCAACCAGGCAGAGGCGGATTTCATAGCCACAGCCTGCTGAACCATTCATGCTGGATACTCAAGAAAATGAGGCCATTTAGCTTTGAATGGAAAGTGAGAGATGCACCATGAGCAGAAATTATTAGTGCTCAATCTCTAGTTTTCTTTTTCTTTTTTTTTTCCAAAAAAATTACTTTTCTGAGCATGTATCATACCACATAGTATTAAATAGGAAGGAGAGATAAAGGCTCCTTGTTTCATCCTCTGAGCCCTTCTAGAAAACCATTCTTCAAGTCCATTACATGAAATTCATCAAATACATACTAGGCTCTTGATCCTGACTAGCATACAATCCCAAACGATCTTTCACAATCTACTAAAGGTAGAAAAAACAATAATAGAGAATATTATTTTTTAAGTTACTAGAAGTCAAAATTAAGGAAAATTATTTAATAACAGAATTTTAGGATTAAATCAAAACAATTCACAAACACACCTCAAATATAAGTTCAACAAATGCTGTATTGCTAATATGTATAGTAAATGTCAAAATATCTCTTTATTTTGATGTGAAAAAGGTCAAGTCTCTTGAGCATTATCAAAGCAATGCTGCCTCTCAAATCGCAAATAAGTTCTCATTTGTTTTAAATTTTTACAGCTTCAATTTCAACAAATTTAAATTTAGCTCATTAAAAGACTTGCAAAATATTTTTTTCAGGACAAATTTGACCATAATATGAAAGGGAAAAATACACATTTGTATGTATAAGAGTGTGCGTGTGTATGAATATATGTATATATACATAAACATGGAGAGATATTTATAAAATACGCATACTTATATTTATAAGATATTTATAAAATTCTCTCTGTGTGTATAGATATATACACACATACATGCACACTTCCATATTTGTGTGTGTGTGTGTGTGTGTGTGTGTATGCACAGAAAGTTCTCTGTGCTTCATATAATTTATAATTTCATCTTCCCTTATGGAAAGAATCTATCAAGAATTCCATGAAGTTGAGTGATGAGCACACTTCTCAAAGTTAAAAGTGAACCCTTAACTATTAAAGCAATAAAACTCTAATTGTTTCCCAGAAAAAATCCTAAATCACTTTCATCGCCACAAAGGAAATGTTAATATACTGTAGTTTCCTATGAATGTGAAATCAACCAGTACATAGCACTGCCATTTCAACAGGCAGCTAACGAAACTTATCTGGAGCATTCGCTGCTTAAACATTCTTTTCCAGATATTGGGGATAGATGATGACATCCATGGAAGAGCTGCATTCTTTGTTAGACCATAGATGATAGCTTCTAACAATGTACACCATGGCCCTGTATCTCCAGAAAAGAAGGCATAAGGGAACATAGCTTTTATTTCAGCCCAGTAAATCTGCCAACATTTCATTCTACAGACATCTTAATCACAGAAAATCATAGAGTTCCTTCCTAGCATCCTCAGTCACTATTTTCATTCTTTTCCAATTCTTAAGACATCTTGTTCACATAAGTTCAGAAAAGCCTTTAGAGACCTTCGATACTCCCGGAATTACAGCTTGGGAATCATTGCTTCCAACCATGGTTCTTTCCTTGGCACTCTGCTCACATAATGTTCTGAAGTGCACGGTGTCATTCGGAGGGTAGAGCACAAAACCGAGTGACAAAAAGCATTAGAAAAAAAAAGAGGAGATGTGATTTGAGGTGGGAGGTTGAAGTAAGAGGAACAGACAGATAGATTAGAAGAGCCCTGATGGTTTTTCCTGCACATCAGCAAGCCTTCAACAGTAGGAGAGGAAATATTGTCTGTTCAGATGGACTATTGCCTAATAGCTAAGGCAATTTGTGGGAGATGCAAATATGATTCCCATCAAATGGAGGAGGGATTTTCAGGTTAACTGTGAATGCTTTCACATCATTAACACCTTCTCATGCTTCTGTTCTGCAACATTTTAAAACCTGAAACATAAACAGAAAGTTAAGTGCCTGGAATCTACCCATCTTCGGCAAGCGATAGGCATCAGCATGAAAAACAAGAATAAGAGATTTCAGGGCATTTTTGAAATTTAGGCACTGGCCAAAAAACACACCCTTTCACATCAGGCAGAAGATGAATGGATTACAAACTTGCACTTCAATTGTAAAATTTCACTGCTGTTGCAGTGATTGAGCCCACTCGTAGAGAGCAGGACATCCAGTGGATGGATTTCCCCACTCAGGACAGTGACCCTGAGAGCAGTCCTGAAGGCGATTCCGCTGTCTGAGGGCTCTGCCCCGCTGGATGTCACTCCCCCGGGCATCCCCTCCCCAGTTTGAGAAACCCCCTCGTTTCTGTATTCCCCATTGGTCATTTTGTTCATGCATATTTATTTCCTCTGTTGCATATTCTATTAAGTTCCAGAAAGTTCTTGGCTGTTGTAACCCCCATTGGTCTGCTTAATGAAGTTCTTCCCTCTGTTACTCCCCATTGGTTTGCTTTCTTCCCTTGTCATTTGCCTGTTGGTTTGTTTCCCAGATCCACCCCTGACCCTCCCCTGTTTAAAAGCACCCTGCAAGCCCCTTTCCTTGCCTCTCTTGGTGCACTCCCCTTGGGCTCAACAAACCCGGCACTGCTGCACCCAGAGGTCCTCTCTCATCCTTTGCCTCCGCCGGTTGCCAAGCGACACCTCTCGACTGCAGCCTGCTCCCTGGGGAGCTGAGGGCAGAAGGCTCCTGGAAAGCCTGTTCTGCCAGGACTTGCTTTGTGGTTCCCCCGGTCGGGACACCATCGCAAGTGTTGCCTGCCAGGCCTCCGGGCGGCCCAGCGGTCGGAGCAACACACTGCAGCTTTAGGATAAAGGATTGAAGTTTTTCATTGCTTCTCAACCTTTGGGACTCTACCAACATGAGCAAATGACAACATTCATCAGAACTCTTCAGTAAAATGGACAGCTTCAGGAGAAGGCACCAGTACAGGGAACAGTTAACCATAGTGTCAACAAGTTTAGGTGGTGATTAAGGTGTTACCTTTCAGGGGTGTCACAAATAACTCAGCAACTACTGAAACTGCCTAAAGTTTCTTCACAGCACTTCAGTATGTCCCATGGCAACCCACCTGCACTGTGGCAGCTGACCCATGTTTTGCCTTTCTGCTGCCATGACAGTGCTGGCATTAAAATGTAATCAATACAATTCTGTGTGTGATCCTGACCTAGCTTCAGAAAGGCATATAATTGGATTATCTATTGAATTGTAACCTCACAACAACTGCAGATGGGGCTTTTTTGTATCTTACTTAGTCAAGGACAGGCGAAGTATGAGAGCATGTTATTGAAAACAGGAAATTCTATTAATAAGCCCACATTTAATACATTTCAGTATGACCTGAATCTCCTCAGGTCTGGAATCTTAATCTTTCCAATTTATTAGCAGAGTAACTTTGAGAACATGAATAAAGGAAAGAGTTAATGGAGAGAATTCAGTCTAGGAATTGTTGTCTTTTCCTTCTCTCCCATCCCTGTCTCCAGGGATCTGAGTTTTTCCCTCTACAGGTCCCACAAAGGACTGAAGAGCTCATTAATTATCAAATAACAAAATGCAGTCATTTAGCCTATAGCATATAAACAAAAATTAGGAATTATGTTAGCACTACAAGTTTCAAACCAGCTTCAGTGGCTGTGTTGCAGTAGCAGCACAAAGCACCTGAAGTTTACCCTACAAGCTTGTCAGTCAAATTATTTCTGAATTATTCCTGGATCCTTGACTGGGTACAATACCTAAAGTGGGCCCCATGAGTAAAACCTCGTGTCTTTATTCAGCATTGCTATCCTTCTTTGGGGTTGGGGCAAAACAGAGATCTACTCTCTTTCGAAGGGCAATAGGAACCTCCATGGTATTCCATAGGAACACTGATCTTAATAGTCATGAGCTAATTATATAGGACTGGACTTTTCCTGAGTGCTTTAATTAACACATTTCCAACTAGGAGAAAAGCAATAGCCATGGAACTACTACAAATACTTAAAAATAAAAGCCACAATCAAAGCACTATCCTTCCCTAACCTCAAGCAGATGAGGGGAAAAAAAAACCTCAGAGCCCTTGGTCTGGAGAGAAAGAAGCAGAGAACTAAGGAGAGGCTTTTCGTAGACCAGAAGCTGAGAGCTAAATGCAAAACAACTTCCCTCTCTTCTGCATCTTCGTTTCCTTCTGAAAAGTTTCTCAGGGATGTTGGTTGCCCAGAGTGTTGTACAGATGTGTTGGATCTGGCCGAGTTCATTTTCCCCACAGCAGCCCTTGCTGTGCCGTGTTTTGCATTGGTAACTGGAAAGGTGTTGATAACACACCAGGGTTTGGCTACTGCTGAGCAGGGCTGGCCCAGCCTCAGCGCTGTCTCCCCAACATTCCCCCATCACCAGCAGGCTAGCGGGGGGCAAGATCTTGGGAGGGGACACAAACAGGGCAGCGGACCCAAACTGACCAAAGGATATTCTGTAGAATACGATGTCTGCTCAGATATAAAAGCTAAGAGAAAAGAGGAGGAGGAAGCAGGGGTATTCATTATTTGTTATTCATGTGTTATTTACTATGTTTGCCCTCTGGAGTAACCAGTAACTACACGTGCCAAAGCCCTGCTTTCTGGGAAGTGGCCAGACATCACCTGCTGATGGGAAGTAGAGAATAAAATCTTTTCAGTTTTGTGTTTGTTTGCATGGGCATGACCTTTGCTTTAGCTTTAGTAAACTGCCTTTACCTTAACCCACAAGGTTTGTTTCAATCTTATGTTCTCTCCTGTCCTGCTGAGGAGAGGAATGACAGAACGACTTTGTGGGCACCTGGTGTCTAGTCAAGGTCAACCCACCACAACAGAGAAGCTCAGATACCTGCTTGGGGACTGTCTTTGGATTGTACCACGGACATCTCATTCAATGTCTTTTCATTTCAAATAAGACATGGAGTTGAAGAGGAGAAGAAAGGGGACTGTGTTTTTGTTTAAGCTTCACACTGTGACTCATTAGCACACAGCTAGGCATTGTCCCAGCACCCTATGCTGACAAGCCTCAATATCCCAGCACATCACAAAGAGACAACTAGTTGTTTAGGCTTGATTTAACTACTACTTTATCCCATAGCCAGCTTTGGTTTTCTATATTTATTCTGTTTTAAAGGGAAGAGCAGTTAATATCCCAATGTGCATTTTATTGCTGGGTTACGGCAGGAGACAGTCAATGAATAACCATAGCTTTTGGAATATGCCAGGAAGTATTGCTGTTAAATAGTCATGCAGGCAATTGGACAAGAAATGCAACAAAAGAGTGAAATTCCAGGATGACAATCAAATCCAGTCTGTTATTATGTTGTTTATACCAAAGCCCATGGCTCTGCTATTGTTAAAGGTCTTGTCAGCTTTTCCATTATATGTTCTTATTTTCAGGGATTTGTTTGTCACAGTGATTCACTTCAGACAGAGTGAAAACATTAGGAAACTAAAATTTGGCCAAAGGCAAAGAGCATTGTTTACAGCTGATAGAGTCACAGTTGGACCAACTCTCTGCTTTAACAATGTCAAAAAATAAATGGAGATCTAGTCAAGTCTTCCTATAAAACGAAACACTGCTAAGAACAAAAATTTTAATTCTTTTCTTTTTTTACAGTATGAGAACCTATTAAGAGCTAAAATGTTGGTGAATAAGACAAAATATAGTCAGAGAAACATGGTCATTCATCCATCACAGTCATTTTGATTCACCTCCAGCTCAGAATTACAGGGTAAGAGCAAAAGTACTTTGACATCTCTATACACATGGTCAGACTCTGCCTGCACACATACGCTGAATTCAGTATACTTTGAACTCATCTAAGCATCTATTTCCTTGTCCTTTGAAGAAGCAACAACCTTCTTCAGGTAAAATGGACAGTCCTAAGATGTAAACAGAGATCCAAACACCCACAAGCCTTGGATAGGATCACTTTTCGGTTCACATGTCATAACTCATATGAGTGAAACCAGAAGGACCCATGAAGCAACTCCATACAAAAGAGGCATGATTCAAGCATTCCCTAGGTAGACATTAAGATAATAATTCTCTAAATGTTTTAATTAATTCCCTCATTAAAAGATGAGTAATAAACTATGGGTAAACATAGATGTATGTTTTGCCTAATTTTTAATAACCATTGAAGAAAAAATTCAAAGAAAACTCATATTTTCACTTTTGCAGAGAAACTCTTCTAATATTCTCATCATCTGATTCATAACTACAAAATGCAGAAATTCTTGACACAATCTGTTTCTTGACACAATCAACATTTGAATCAAGTTTATTCAAAAATAATGAGAAATTTAGATGTATAAAGAACAAACAGTTTTATAAAATAATGCACATTTTTGAATACCTTCTTAATGTCAGAGAAATACATGTAAGCTTAAAAGTCACAGATAATTGGATTTAAATAGCTTACTAGGATTTCTTTACTTATGTGTATACATGGTACTCTTGCCAGCAGGGGAAAGAATGTAACATAGGGCTGGCAGCAAGGAATGCCAGGTTCATTTTCTGGCTGTGTGTTCACTGCTTGTGTGATCCCAAAGAAGATGCCCTGCTGTCCTTCTATAGAATGGTGTCGTGAGGTGTTCAGAGACAACAGGCAACAAATTCAGCCTTTTAGAGAAAACAAATGATGAAGCAAGGATATCTTCTAACATGGAAGGACTTACTCCCCACTTTGCTCTGTAAATTAAGTGACACCATCAACTCTTGGGGGAATACACAGAATTGTTTAACCTCTGAAAAGTACATGTCTTTAGTCAGCAGGCACATCAAGAAGCATTCAACAGAATATTTTGATTACTGCAAGTATATTCCTGCAGTACTCACAAAGACAAGCCATCCCAACGATTTGATGGAGTGGCAAATCCTCCTGGACAAGTGCAGCAGTATTGGAATACCATAGTCATCCTGTTAGATTTGAAACCTGTGCAGTTATTTACATCTTTTCACCTCACCTCCAAGTTCTAAACCTTAAATCTCCAGTTACTGCAGAGATTTGCAAACACTGGGAGGTCGCATGTATGATGCTAATAATTTTGGCAGAGCAGCAGGAGACACTATAATTGCCTCAGCAAAATTCCTTCCTTTATGTGTCTACCTCACTGAAGAATCTGCAATTATTTTTAAATATTTACTGGTGTGTCTTTTAAAATATATTTATAGACCTAACATTCTGTGCAGCTTAGAAACTGTAAACTGCACAGGCTATTCATTATTGTTCTGTATGTTACACTTCACTGACACCACAGTGTCTCTAATGGAAAAGAGTCCTGGAACATTGATTGCAAAGTGAATTTTTACAGAGTTCCCAGACAACATGGGTACTCTTCTCCAACTGTAAAGAGTCAACATGAGCTGTTGCATTTACAGTGGACTACTAGGATAAAATAGAAATTACAAAGCACACAGGATATATAAACCAAAAGAGTGCTCCAGCCTCCTCGGATGATACTCATCAGACAAGCCATTGTGCTACAATTGCCTTCTATTTAGTACACAATCTTAATATCTCCATGCTCAGAATAATTAGGAATGGTTGTCTAGGCTGCTCCCTCTTTAAGTGAAGAACATTAAACATTTTGATAGCTTTACTGTACTTTGCTGGGCATATTTTCCTTTGTCAGGACAAATTGGATATAAATAATATCTGTAGAGCATTAAGAAGGATGAAGAAAAATTCATTCACGTGAACTCACACAATATCTCTTGGTTAAGAACTTGGCTGAATAGAGGAGTTTCACCAATAATAATTTTCCTCACAGCTGAAGAGTTTTTTGTACAAGTGGAGATTTTTTAAATTACTACTTGAAGCCCCTCTCAAGTAATACCCAACTTTAAAAGGGCAATTCTTTTTAAATCCCAGAATGCCTCAACATTTGCAGTGGGCTGGGGAAAGGAAAAGACTACAGAAAGTGGCTTTGTGGAGTAAGAAGCAAGATGTACCAGCAAGACGGCTTAGAAGAAATTGTCGCTGTGATTTAAAAGATGCATTTGAAAGCTTATTTCTGGGTACATCCAGGGAAAACCATCGTAGTGAACTTCTATGGGAAAGAATCATGATTGATAGTCAGCAGCCCCAGAAGTCCTTGTCCACCATCTAAAAGTCAGCAAGAACAGGCTCAGGTGATCTCTAGAAGACAATACCAAAGATGACCATGGGGCTTTCTTGAAGAAGTGAATATTTACATCCAACTTAAAATATGAGACTTTTGAAACACTGTGCAACTGATGCAGGAAAAGGACAATCATGAATTCAAAAGTAACTGGGCACATTAGCTAAATATCAAGGTAAGCTAGTATAAAATCCAGTCTGAAAGTAACGTATTTGTAAGAAATTAAGTTGCCAATAATTAACAATTTTAAGAGCAGCTGTTACAATAGTCACAAAAGTTCATTTGTAATTACTGATTTTTTTCCAACACATCCTGCCTCATCTAACTCATTTCAGGCAAAATGGAGAACTGTAGAAAGCTATTGCATTGCTACACACAAAACAGACCACTAACTCACCTTCGTACACTTTTCTGTAAAATCACTTAAGCTTTCTAGTTAGAGTATCCTTGTAAAGCACTTGACTCCTCAAGACTTAACAACCACCTGAAATCTCAACAGAAAATTAAAAACTGCTCATGAATTAAATTGAACAATGATTTTACTTTAACTTTTAATGAAAGCTAAAGCAAAACAACCGAGAAAGAGCAAAGCAGCCAACTTCTAGTGTAGCCCACTTTACCTTTAGAGTATTTCTGAGTAGTTGGATTGTACTGAAGGCTCTTGTTGAAAATTGAAGTACAATAAAGGGAACAATTCCAGAATAATTGCCATTAACATTCTAAAGCTATAATCAGTTAAGAAGCAGTGAAGATATTTAGCCAGCCTCACTCAGGAATCAACACAAAATTCAAAATATGAGACTTATTAGATTCTGAGGTGTATTTAACACATCATTTTCTTGATAGCAATACTGAGGGAAGCGATTAAAAATACACACAGAGGAGTGCAAGAGCAAGTCTTGCACACAGACACACACACCCCCCCATCTCTTAAACCGTTTCTTCTGCTGCAGGGGAGCAGCTCTGCAACGCACTGCACTGCAGGGAAGAGACAGCCGTAGAACTGAGATAGCCACTAAAGAGAGAGATTACTGCTAGTGCTGGGGAGCCCTCCAGTGGGACACAGTTATCATAGCGATTTCTCTGTTTCTCTAGTGCCTCTGGCTCCAGGTTTGAGGAAAGTACCTTGATATTTTACAGACAGATCACAGAATCACAGAATGTGCCGAGTTGGAAGGGACCCACAAGGACCATCAAGTCCAACTCCTGGCCCTGCACAGCACCATCTCCAAGAGTCACACCATGTGCATGACAGAACTGTCCAAACACTTCCTGAACTCTGTCAGGCTTGGTGTTGTGACCACTTCCCTGGGGAGCCCTGATTGGTGCCCAGTCACCATCTTGGTGAAGAACTTTTTCCTAATATCCAGCCTCAACCTCCCCTGTCACAGCTTCAGGCCACCACTCCCTTGGGTCCAGTGACTGGTCACTCTTCTCACAGAGCAGAGATCAGTTACCTTGGCTGCTCCTCATACAGCTTCCTTTTGAGGCAGGAGGAACAACAAAGGAGGGCACAACATCCTCGTGGCCCTCCTTTGCATGTTCTCCAATAGTTTCGTGTCTTTCTTACACTGTGGCACCCAAAACTGCCCCCAACACTCGAGGTGAGGCCGCCCCAGTGCAGAGCAGAGCAGGACAATCCCCTCCCTTGCCCAGCTGGCGATGCTGTGCCTGGTGCCCCCCAGTACAGGGTTGGCCCTCCTGGCTGCCAGGGCACTGCTGACTCATGCTCAACTTGCCATCAACCAGGACCCCAAGGTCTCTTTCTGCAGCGCTGCTTTTNTGCTGCTTTCCAGCATCTCCTTCCACGGTCTGTCCATACATCCAGGGTTTCCCCATCCCAGGTGCAGAATCCGGCACTTTCCCTTGTTGAACTTCATATGGCTGGTGATTGCCCAGCCCTCTGATTTTTTGAGGTCACTCTTCACGGCCTCTCTCCCCTCAAGGGAGTCGACAGCTTCTCCAAGTTTTGCATCGCCTGCAAATGCACTCCCTGGGGAGCCAGTCTCACCTGGAATAACAAATGTCTTGCTCCAAATTACAGCAGGGTATTGTCCAGAACATGTAGAAACAATGAAGCAAACCCACCCCTTTCCTCTACAGCTGTTAGCCTGACCAGGAAGAACACAAGCTCAAATTCAAGTCCTTGGTCTACCATGGGGTTAAGCCAATCACTGTGTGATCTGCTGCAGGGTTAGGCCAGAACACCCTCTCTATGCTGAAGGATGGAGAAGAAGCTGCATAGGAGAGTTTTTAAAAATAAATTCACTCTGAGCAGGCTGCATACGTATCTAACTACGTAAATACTACAGAAGTTTCAAAGCACTTCCAGCCAGCTCTCCTCTGGTTCATTTCTGAGTCCTTGCCTCATTTCTTAATAACTACTGCTGCATTTCTCAGGAAAGGTCATTAACTGTACTGAGTCAGAACAGCATCAGAGAAAATAGAACTTTTTTGTTAGAAGTGCCTGTGGATTAATGCCAACATTGATCAGCATTGATCAAAGCATGGATCAGCTCTTATCCTTCTTGTATCAGGGCACTTAATGAAGCCTAAATTGAGAACCTAAGCCACAAGAGAGATCTCCAGCAACAAGGGAGGTCTCCACAAGAAATACCAAGGTACTGTTCCAGTCAGCTGGCATTACCAGGTAAATTTACAGTGTCCATAGCCCAAGGGAGGAGTGCTCCTATGAGGATACTTTATCTCAGAGCAAATGTCATACTTCTGACTGTACAATCTGTTCCCACTCAATTTTGCCTCATGCTGACTTTGGGAAGGGGGTTTGTGTCTAATTATCCAAGGACAAACTAGGTCAAAGAAAAAGAATTTGAGATTGTTTGCTTTTCAGGTGTTTGGAGGCATGCAGTTTTCCTAAAATTTTTGCCTATAATTCCACGGATTTCAGTTTGATCTCCAGGCTCTTTAGTCACTTCAGAATATAAACCTTTCCACCAGTATACATCACTAAACTTTTAGTGCTAAACCCTCACGCAGACATACTCTTGACTTCAACATAAAGTACCAGTGGCAACAGAAGAAAACATCTGTCGTTGTAGTTTAAATTCCATGGTTTACAAAGTAGAAAAGCATGTTAAATTATTCCTTAATGCTGTATTTCTAAAATGCAAAAACTATGAAGAAACTAGGCCTGTCTCAATTTGCAATTTTTTGTAAAGCACTGAAAATGTTGTTAAATTCTAAGAGCAAAGAGGCAGAACACAGTGTTTCAAAAAGAAGGCAAAGACTAATTACTAAGAAGTCAGAGGAAAAATATGGTTTTGTTCTGCACTTCCATTATTTTCCATTCAGCAAGAACTAGAACTGATTGTACTTAAATATTTCATTAAGGCTTGAATTTTCAAAGGTTGAAACAAGCTGTTCAGTGCTTAAATACTCACAATACAGGAAAAATGAAATAGTGTGATCAGTATAATTATAGAGAAAGAATAAAGAAGCTTTTTTTTCCACAGATGTCAATAAAATCTAACTTGTGCAAAATGAATGGTTGCATCAGCATTGTATCAATTTACTAATATTAAGCTAGAATACATTAAAAATCATTTTTATACAATTATCTCTTCTAAACTAAACCAAACCCCAAGGAAATACAAAAAAACCTCCCAATTTAAAGAAGAAAAAAAGAGCCTTACTTCACTGTATAACGTGAATTTTCCAATTCTTACCATACACTCACTGCATGCCCACAACAACATTCCTGCCCATAGCTTTAGTTTAGAGGATAATTAATAACTATTACTGGATGCCTGTGCTGCATAGCTTCCCACTTTTACTCTAATAGAAGAGTACTCTTAATACAGAGAGTAAACTTTTCTAACAAAATATTATATTCTAATAGAAGAGTATTAAAAACAGGAATTAAGGTAAATATATGCATTTTTTAAAGACGAGATCACACTGACTAGTTAATTTTTACATTAATCTCACAATAAAAAGTGTCTGATTCATTTTGCAGGGTAACCTCTCTGCTTGAGGGGGAGGGGAATTAAGACAGTCGTGTTCTGCTATCAGACCCAGCAGGAAATGAGCATGTACACACACTCTGTATCCCTGGGGCAAAACCAGTCATTGGACTGTGGCTCAAAATTAAAAACATTTAACTTCATTACACTACTGAACACACCTCTCATGTGGGTGTGATCAAGGAAGGGAGATGGGGCAGAGAGGGGCTTGGGCCTTTAAGGACCAACCTGGTATTTCAACATCTTTCCTTCCAAAATTTGGCAGGACCTGGTGAAATCATGTTGTTACATGCTCCTGAGTGATATTTTGGCTTTACCTGTTGTGGGGTCTGTACATAGAGCTGTCCTGCCCCTACAAAATTCAGAAGGAATATACCAGAAGGAAGTAGTTCACCACATACTTGAGGTTCAGATTGCTTGCTCCAGACAGAGAGAACTACCCACACTGAAACATTTCTTACGCTAAGTGGAGAAACAGAAACCTCAGTCAGGTGTGTCTTTAAGTTTTATAAAATATTTACATGAAAAAAAAATAAAGTATGAGCTTACTTCAAAAAAATATTTCTAGAAGCTAATTTAATTTATCTAAAAGTCACCATTTTTTGGCAAATAGAACGGTTCATCCAGAGTTCATATAATTAAGACTTAAATTTGAATGGTTTGCAGCATCATTTTAAAAATGCTTTCCAGATAAAAATAATTTTACTTTGTTTTGTTGGTTCTCTTTTAAGAAAAAAAAAAATCCCCATCTTTATGTTTCAAATGTAACAAAATATGCCACAAACCCCACAAGGCTGTGTTGAATAACGAGGAGGCAGTCATCTGACAAAGCAGAGCATTGCCTCATCATCAGGAAGTCTGATCAGGATTCTTAGGAGGAGTTAAGTCACTTGCAGACTGCACAGTTACAGCATATGTTGCCTTAATACTTCACTACTTTATTAATATTAAGATGCAGTCCTGTTTCTGGGAGCACTTGGGAGATGCTGGTGCTTTCACTGGATGAACTGCTTGCTCCTGGAAAGTGCTCTGTGGTAGATGAGATTATTCCCAGTCTTGAATATGCCAAGTTTCCAACTTTTATTGGATATACACAGTAACACAATATATGCTACAGTGATTCTGAAAACAATTTAATTCCAGATCAGGGTCAGGCAGAAGCAGGAGAAAGGCTGCAGGGAATCAAGTTCTGGGAGTGCATGAAGCCATGATTAGGGTATAACTCATGTGGAAAAAGCTTGGAGTTGATCTGTACTCTTATTTTATCTATGACCTGCACCAACCTCTACAGAATAATTTGGTCCAAAAGTTCACTTGGAGTCCTCTCATTTCAAAATCAGCAGCAAAACGAGAAAGAAATGCTCACCTGAGGGACTCAGTTGGTTAAACTGCTTTTGCTGTAGTCAATTCAGTGAAGTGATAGAAATTTACACCAGCTGAGAATCTGCCCTGGTGTGTTTCATTTACTCTTGAAGTCCTTTAAAAAACATACCAAGTTCACCTAGTAATTTTCTCCAAACTTTTGAGGTCATCCCTACCTACTTCTGAGCCAGATTCTCTCTGAATCAGAACTGGAATGATACAGTTTCTCTGCATGGAAAGAAATCAATTCTTCCTAATTTACAAAGATTTCAGTAAGCAAAGTGGTGATCCCATGATGTCTCATAAATAAATATAACAGCAGAATCAGTGCTGTTGCTGGCTATTTCACGGGAAGCTATCATCCCTACTAACAAGATGTCAATATGCTTCATTAAGGACTAGAAAGCAGAAGATCAAGTTCATGGCAGGTTTTCAACTCAAAGGTCATAAATGCATATTTGCATCCCAGAAAATAAAGAATCTAATCAAAAGGTAGCAAGCTACAGTCCAGGAAAAGCTACTGCAAGAAAAGCAGTTATATGACCACATTCAGCAATTCAAAACCAGCTTAAAAGTAGTAAGAATTGATTCTAATAGTACATCCACAGAAACACATCTTCCTATTGAAAGGCAAGGAGGCAAGAAGGAAAAGAGGATAATAAAAAATCACAAGCTTAGAAACTTACACAAACTCAGTCTCAGTGAGACTGACAAATCTGGTTCTCTCTACATTGTTAAAATAAATTAAAAGTAATTTGGAATTTTCAGAAAAAATACGAAATTATCTTAGGTCTGGAGATAATGACTGGTTTAGTCAAATGAACCTACTGAAAAGCTTTTTGTCAAAAAAAAAATACAATTTTGCATTTTGTATCACTTGTGATGACTGGCATTTTACTGCTTAAATCAAACTCCCCACAACACAAATAATCATCAGTATATCAAAGGCAGGAAAAATCTCTCATAGTGGCTGAAACTTCTTTAAACTGCAAAAGATTCCAGAGAGAGGTAAGAAAAGTTGCACACTGCTCCATACCCTGCTGTAATTCCCCGGGATACGGATTAGCAGGACATCTTGAATCGAGGTCAGTGTCTTCTAATGGAGTCAACCAAGCTATTTCACCTTCAGCAAGTGCATCCAAAGCCTGTGCCCTTCTGAAGGCCAGGAACCTTCTTCTAGTGTCCAATCTAGCTTTACCCATGGGACAACGAACACCTCTGAATCACATTTTACCATTCTTTTCTAGCTCTTGTTTCCTAGCTTTTACCCTGGATATATTTCTACTATGCAATCAGACCTTCTCCTGCTGACTGAACAAGCCCGTTTAACTTGTTCTGAGAGAGTGATTCTCCATTCCCTGGTCATCCTAGCACCACTTTCCTGCAAGGTTTTGCATTTTGAAATAATTTGAACTCACAGAGTTTATATGAGAGTAAATCTGTGTTAGAAAGGAATTGGCTGTGGTCTAAGGGATAAACTTAACGGTACCTGTGTGCTCTGGACTATATTTGTTGCTTATAAGGGGGAAAATAGCACTGGGTTAATAGCTTGGCCTCTCCAGTCTCATTGCTTTCCCTCGATTCCTCTCAAAATGCTTTATTATTAATTGCAAAGAGCATACCACAACAAAATTGGAATGCAGAAACTTGTCTATGCCACGAGAAAAAACCCTCTTCCTAACCTCAAGGACATTTTGCCATTAGTAAATGCCTCACATAAAACTAAAAATAAATGCATGGACTCAGCTTACAAGATTTTCTCTCTATAGCTTCTCGCTGCCAAACCTCAAAACCCAGGCAAGGGCAAGAGAGCCTTGGGTGCCCTATTTCTTCTCCCCAAAGGTTATGATTGCTTACACATTAGGTTATGCTTCAAGAATTTACAGTGTAGAGTGATAAACTCATTACTACGTTATTTCTGCCTAGCTTCGTTTTTCCAATTATTCCTAGGTTTAAATGGAAATGCATACCAATGCACATAATTTCATGTTTTGGCAGACTAATCCCTGAAGCCTTATAATTTTATTTGTGCAAATATGTATGTGAAGTTCACTCAACTGCTACAGTCAAAGTATCCAGTCTCCTTATTTTTCTTTTCTTTTGGAAGATTGAACTAAACTTTGCAGAAAATGCCCAAAAGACATGAATCATCCCTGTTGCTAACCTGGGTTCCACTGCTGGATCAAAATTTGCCATGTGAAAAAGGCAATTTCAAAAGCAGAGGCAAACTATGGCAAGGAGGCTTTACTGAATTCTTTGGTATTTTCACAAGCTGAAGGACTGAGATTTTCACTAATCTCAGGCTGAATCTCCTCTATTTATTACTACCAATATGTGACTGTACAGCCTAGATTCATCCAGCTGAAAAAAAATTACCATGCTTATCAGTCCCCTCCCCAGCGAGCTGCAGAAAACACACGTGGTAGGATAAAGGCACTAATGTGCACATTAGTGGCAATGGCTAGGGAGATACAGACCGCTTCCATCGACTTTGACGGCCTTACTGCGCGACAGGTAACAGCTCTAGACTTAGAAAATGCTGCACATTTTATCAGGTACAGTAATTTGCTGACTGAAATAGGGGCAGTACGGCCTGATAAGGTCAGTTCTTAGTCAGCACAGGCATTTTGATCATTTCTTGGTGAGTATTTCAGAATCGTACACAAATTTAAGTTGAAAGGGACCTGAGGGGGTCATCTGGTCTGACCATGCAACAGGGTGCATTTATCTAACCTTTGCCATTAGATAAAGTAGCTCAGAGCCTTATCCAATCGAGTTCAGAGTGTTTTCAAACACCTTCCACACATTGTTGAGGCAACCTCTTCTAATATCTGATTGCCTACGATTTTTTTTCCCTTAATGTCTATTAAGATTTTCCTTGATGCAGCTTGTGTCTGTTCCTTACTGATGTACTACTTAAAGGACACTGGTTCCACCTTGACTGTAGAAGGAAAAAATCCTTCTCCCATTGGATAGCTGAAAACATCCGTCTATGCACAGAAAACAGATGGGGATAAAGGCAAACATCACTACTTTTACAGTTGTGATAGTTCAGAATACCGAGAGATTCTGTTACCTAAGAACTGAAAAAGACAGGTTCAAAACATGAATAAAAAGGTGTGTTGGTGATTGCTAATTTAACACCAGTAAGATTGACCTTCTCAAGAATGGGAAAATGACCTGTTGAGATGGGAAGCCCTGTAAAAAGTGTTTTATAAATGAGTTTTATGGTTTAGTCCTGCTACCTTGCTCTCTGTCAACTCCAAAATGATATTTCCATTGCATAAGAAGTGGAAAATAATGAAAAAGATTTAAATGATTCATTAAACTTTGGCATGCACATTATTGAGATAAAGCTCATACTCTTCTTTCAGGCAAGCCTTAATGAATTGCAAATTTTTCCCCTGAAGCAACAGTGATTGGATATTGATTTAGAAAACGTAAAGGGATGTGATTAAAAAACAAACTACACCAGAATGAAATTACAAAAATGTGGAATCTCATTGTATGATGAAATGTAATCATACTATATACACTACACAGCATGGGAAGAAAAAAACCTGCACAGTTCTTTATCTCAGAGGAAGCAAAGTAGAGATAGAAAAGTCATCATTCATTGTAGAACAGGCTAAATTCATCCCAGGAGTGAGCTACCTGAGCTTTTTCTCAGTCTCCACATGGATTTTATTAAGACTTCTATTTCATTCTTTCAAACATGTCTTTGTTTTTCTCTTGCATAAAGGATGCAGGAAAAACACCTTTTTTTTTTTTTTTTTTTTTTCAAAAAAAAGAATTATTTTAAACATTCGCACCCACAAAAAATAAAAAATTTCTTAT
>VZRR01005160.1:0-81085 GCA_013398015.1 Oreocharis arfaki | reverse complement strand
AATCTCTTTTTTTTTTTTTTTTTTTTTTTCCAAAACAAGCATTATTCTAAAGCTTCTGCCACACCAAGAGTGAAGAGATTCAGTGTGTTTTGTGTGGCTTGAATATGACCTCCAAGTCCATTTACAGATAGCTGGTAAAGTGCACAAGGACTGCTAATTGGAAAATACCCTTAACTTACAGTGGTAATTAGGTTTTAAGGAAATAAGTAAATTGAGCTGAAGTGACATACGCAAATCTAAAATAATTTAATTTCATTTTCCCATCTGATTTCAGCTCACCCCTCTTTAATGTCCCCTCTCCCTCAGGATACCTCTGTATCTCGGCAGACATGAGGTTTTATGCCATGCTGTCCCCATCCCAAACACAACCCTCATCTTATAACAACATCCCAGAGCTAACTCTGCCTTACCAAAACATGACTCCACATCCTTCAAAACTTGCAAAATCCACTAATAAATCAATCACTTCAGATTCCGGTATGCCTAAACTTAATCCCAGCCCTGACTGTTAAAATATTACACTGGTTATTGTCCATCCCACGTATAATGAAAAAGGTTGTATACCTTCATGGTTATAACTACCTCATAATCCTACCTCTAGCCTTAAGCAGCAGCTCTAATGGCTGGGGATAGGAGAAACTGGAGATCTGTTATGGATTTCTGAGATATACACATCAGAGAATAGAGAATATCTGATTTTTGAAAATGACAGTTTTGCCTTGATCCTCACCAAGAAAACATGAGCTTGTTCGTCTGAGAGCTTAGGTTTTTATAAGGCTGGAATGGAAGAATTCCATTTCCTAGTCAATCATCTGCAGCACACAGAGCTAAAATGACTTACAGGACTGACAGGGACAAGTAACTCTGGGACAGATCAGTCTCTCTGGTCATAGTAATTGTACTCAAGGAACTGCCTTACAAAATCAGGATATTAAGATTAAGGCCAAGATTGTGACTAGGATTTGTGTTTGGAACAACAAGCGGAAAGCTAAACTTCCAGCACATCATTAATCTGGGCCAGGGAGCAGTCAGGGGTCTGTGTGATAAAGGTGATCTAGCCAGTAGACTACCTAGAATTAAGTAAAATTGGGGTTAGGAATTGGATGCCTGGGGACTACAAAAACGTTAGGTCCTCCAAGACCAGCATGGCTAGGGTGAAAGAAGGTGCTGGCAGGAACAAGGCCACGGTTTGTCCTCATCCGAGGATGATTAGTCCAGGGGTTCAGCTGAATCAAGACAAGGGATAGAGACTGAATAGCCTAGCTGGGGTTATACTGAATTGTGCAGACCATGAAGCTGAAAGCCACTGCCAGGAAGGGAGAGTGGCTAGAAGACTCCTGAGATAGGAAAGGCAAAACAGATTCTCGTTTTAATTCTTAGAATCAAGATTAAATGTATCTATAACCTTCAAGCCATTTGGGGGTCTGTGGTAGTCCTTGGCAAATTTCACAGGGCTCAGAATGAACTTGAGAAGAGTGTTTTGCTGGGCTGTTTCAAAACTAATTTAGGTAACTCCTAATTTTCTGCCTACATGTACTCATAACCAATTTATTCTAATTTGTTGTTGCATTCAGTTAATGATCCAATGACACAGGAATCGCTATGCCCATGTTCAAATCATAATGCAATTAAAATCAGCTTCTCACACAAACCCTGTTGAACTCTTCAAACCAGATGGAGGGTCTGCGTGGGCCTTACTTACAGCCTGGGAAGGTTATTTTGCAGCTGAACCAAAGAGCCCTGCCCAAGAGTACAGCTCACTGGTTGCTGCCAAGGGCTGCAGGCAGCAGCTCACAGCCAGCAGCACAGCTTCTGCTTTGCCCTCTCTGGTTGTCTTCATTCCATAGGTAACAAAGACAGGAGATGAAAAGACATGACTCTTTAGAGCCAGGCAAACTGTAATGAACTGTCCTTCACTTTCAGATCAACAGCAAAGAGGAAAGAGAGCTCCAATTCAGCAACTTGGGTATTTCTCCTAGCCCAGAAGCTAAGTCCTTAGGCATCATTCAGCTAAGTGGATCTTTCTTTAAAACAAACAAACAAAACAAAACAAAAAACTAACCCACAAAAAGCAGTTCTTCAGTTCTTCTAAATTCCAACACAAGAAATAAAAAACATAGGGGTAAGTACCCACAAGCAAGAAGAGCTTCAGGGAGAGTTCATGGAAAATGAAGGCCTCTCTGAGAAATGGAATACAGATTAAAACAGCTGGAAGTTAAATGCAGTTTTTGTCCAAACATGAGAGACTGAATTTGAGTCTGTACATGAGACTGATTCCTTGTTGAAAATTCTTTTTTTCTTTCCTAAGTGGATGACAGAAATTTGTAAAAGAAGTATTTAGACATCTATACTCTACCTGTTGTCAAATAAGCCTATTTGTGTTATTCAGCAATTCCAGAAATTTTCCTCGATTTTTAAAGAAGTTCTATGATTCTGTCTCAAATGTGTAAATTTCTCTTCCTACAAGTGAAATGCTTCAGAGTCTGGAAACTTCTGGTGGTCTGTTGTAGGTACACTTTCAGCTGAATTTCTACCACTGCTGCTGCCATCCCTAGGCCCAGCATCCAGTTGTAACAACCTCATTTCCAGACTCTCTTTGGGAACACCCAGAGGTCACTTGTTCCATCTTTTTGAGAGAAAATTCATCTCTATCTTCAGATACAGGGTTCAGGAGTTCTCCTTAGTCACTCCTTACTCACGCCTGCCAGGCTAAAATCCAAGATATAGTTACCTTGTGCTTAATCATCTCCAGCTTTCACAAAGGCTTCTTATCTTAGTTCAAACCAAACTAGAATAGTTATATAGTCTTAGGAATCTCATGCTTCTCATTAGTTAATGATGTATCCCTAAATGGATAATCCATTTCAGGGCTAGTTACAGATATCACAGCAGGAAGATTTTAATTTATCCACTGCTGTGAACACTCTCCCGTATATTGCAGATTTCTGTGTCCTTGCACCCACTTAAGGCCTCCCTTTCACAGGAGCTGTTAGGCAGAACAAGAACTGCTGCTATAATTGTTACACAGGTCAAGAGCTGCTGCTATTCCTGTCATCTCACACTCATTATTCATTACTCTGGCCACTTTGATTGCATTTTAGTCTGTAGAAACTAGTTCTATTTCCTGTTAACCACCAGAGTTAGAAAAGTTTCAAGATTTTTTTTCTACTCTAATAAAGAGGGGGGAAAAAAGAAGAAGAAGGGAAAAAGAGGGTATTTCTACCAATTACTTCTTCAGAGACTCTATTTTCACAAGATCACAGAATGACAGAGTAGTTGAAGTTGAAAGCCAGCTCTGGAAGTCATCTGGCCCAACATCCCTCCTCAGTCAGGGCCACCTAGAGCTGGTTGCCCAGGAAGCTTTTGAGTATCTACCAGGATGGAGACTCCACAACTTCCCTGGACAATCTGTGCTAGTGAGCAGTCATCCTCATATTTCCAGATGTTCAGAGGGAGCCTCCTGGGCTTCAGTTTGTGGCCATTGCCTCTGGTTCTGTCACTGGGCACCACTGAAAAGAGCCTGGCCACATCCTGTTTGCATCCTCCCTGCAGGTGTTCTGTACACATTGGCAAGATCCTCCTAAGCCTTCTGTTCTCCAGGCTCAACAGTCACAGCTCTCTCAGCCTTTCTTCTTATGTGAGTTATCCCATCCATCAGCTTCCTTGCCCTTGCCTGCACTCTCCCCAGTACATCCACATTGGTCTTGTACTTGGGAGCCCACAGGAGGACGAAGAACTCCAGGTGTGGCCTCATCTGTGCCGAGCAAGATGAGGACAGGGCAGGATCACCTCCCTTGACCTGCTGGCAGCCCAGGATACCATCAGCCACCTCTGCAGCAAGGGCACACTGCTCTGCTTCAAATGATAGAACAAGGCCCTTCAGATCCCCTTTCTTGACTGATAACTCCCTTTATCTCAAGGATTATTTTATCCAAAGCTTTCTTCACCTAACGTGGAGAACTCTGAAACTTCTAAACTGAAAATTAGTTCTTCTGGGCTGACTGCCATCAGCCATACCTATTTGTTAGTCAACAGAGCCATTCCCCTTTCTGAGACTCACACAATGGATTCATACACTCTGTTCTATAACCCTAATTCCTTTCTGTCATCTCCGTAAGGAACAGACCTATAACAACTTCCTCCCCATCATCGCGTCATTCTTAATTAATTTCTGAGTGATTCGACAAGAATGCACTTTCCTCTTCAATAGGCTGTTCCACTCATTACTGTTTGCCATGGTTATATTCCATCTGTCCTCATCTCTCCATTAGAATTGGAAAACTTGACAAACTGGAAAATTGTAGCTGGAAGAGAGCTAAGTCCTGCTGTACATCCAAAGGGAAAAAAACAACCAAACAAACAGAAACAACAAAAATCCTTAAACAACCAGCAACAACACAGAGCTCCTGGCTTGCACCCAGTTTACTGACTCACAGCCACGTCAGCTGAAACTGAAGCTCAGATCCATGGGTTACACACTGAGGTTTTGCTCAGCCAAACATAAGGGCATGCTCATCCAGGAGCTGTTGGCAATAAAGAAGAGGAGAAGGACTTGATCAGAGGTCAGTCTCATCAGCTTCTGTATCAGTTGGATGCTGTGTGTGTTAGCTCAGGAATGGCAATACCAGCAATGGACCTGGAACGGGAAGGCATGATCACGCAACTCTCCTTTCAAGCATGATGCTACAGCCTCAGCTTGTGTACAGCTGCCAGCACATAGGAGGAGATGGCAAGAGCTGGTAGCTCTTGATGATCCAGCCCTGGAAAAAAATTCACAGATAATGGGAAAGCCTCCCTTCTCCCTCCCTCCTCCCACCCCCCCAAGGGAAGAAGCCATATGCCACTCTCCTGATTCAACCCAAGATTGTCTTTTATACTCTTCTGATACTGCCCCAAACACAGCTTGCAAGTTAAGAGCCCTTTTTTTTAGCACAGGTGAATCTGACAAGACTCCATAAGAATCAGGGGTTTTTCCACTTAAGTATGAAGTTTGTATACAACAAAAGGGTCTGGAGAGGGCGAGAGGGAAGCAGAAGAAAAGAAGAAAGGATGGAAAACAAGCAGTCCAAGCCCAGCACCAGGGACCTTGACTCCACTCACAACAGACATTAAGGACAGGTGTAATCCTCATTTTATTCATATGAGAAAGTGAACCTGCCTCTCACCCACATACTTCACCCTATTTCTTCTTTCCTAATGCTCTTAGAAACTCCTACCTTTAGTCAGCCATCCTTGCTATAAGGCTCTTTAAATTGTCATGGCATCATCTCCCAGTTCTGGGGGGCTTCTTTTTCACAGGAATTCCTGAGAATATTACTCCTATCTGGTTAAATTCTTTGTACATTCAAGTTACTGTATTTTATTTTCTGTCAAATTAAACTCCAGATTTATTAATACTGTGATCTCTGTGTGTCACTTTAAGAATTGGATCTTGACCTGCACTTTTGCCACCCTAAACCTCAGATATATGAATTTTTATGCACCATTTGAATTAAGTTCCACAAACAGTGCATTTTTTTCCCTCTCTCTGTGTACACATGACCCTTACACACAAAAGCCCTACAACAACGTACTGCTGAAGCCACCAGCACAGGACAAATCCAGGTAGTTTCCAACCAGCACTGCTGCATGGAGGAAACACAATGGTACATTTGGCAGTACGGTGATCCAAATGAAACTGTACATCTCAATTTTCTGTTCTAACAACAGAACTCTGTAATGCTGTGTTCCCCAGGCTAACAAGCATTGCCATGTGCAGATTTATATACCTGCTGGTTGCCCTGCTCCCCAAAGAGCTGTGTTTCCAAAAAGAAATCAAATTATCTGCAAAGGCAGAGCCCTGGTGAGAAAGAGAGGAGGTGGAGTTGAGCTTCAACCTCTTAACGTTGAAGTCACTATGGATACTTTGAAGAGCAGAAAATGATACCTAAAGCTGAAAAGAGTATGCTGCCAGAGGTACTAATTAAACATCTAGAAACTCATAGCAATGTGGATAGTCACATTAATACAATCAAGTTAGCAAATCTTCTCTTAGGATTACTCAATTCCATTTGCGTGACTTGATTCTAACTCTAAAATTTATTAAATTATCTCCCTTCAAATGCAGACTAGAAAAGGCATGTTAAACAGAACGCATGGTTTTCCCTGAAATATAAAAGAAAATTGAAACACAGAAACCATTTTAGATGAAAACAAGAGAGACAATGGGAAAAGCAGTCCTTTATTGTTGAATTTCACTCTATTTTATAAACCAATAAAAATACAGATTAATAGATTTCTTGTGCAATAAAAATGGAAATAGGACAAGTATATTTCCTCCTTGCAATCCATTTAACCAGAAAATTCTGCAATGGTCTGCAAGAAGTACCTTCCCTCTAAGAACAGAAAGAGAAGTAATATAAAGAAAGGCAAAATTTTGTGCGACAGAAAACCTGCAAATTATCCAAACCATATGTGGTTCCTGGAACTAATAATACCAAAGCAAAATAAACACACTCTCGGAGTAAGAATTACTGCCCTATTACTAGAAAAGACAATGATCTTAAATACAGGAATGAGAAAGCAACTAGCAGTTACATTCGATTACACTTTCTTTAAATCACTTCACAAATAGAATCAGTGTTTAAAAAAAACAGCAAGGAAAATAAAATGTTCTTTGAAGATACTGACCACTCAAACTGACACCCCAACGCAGTAGTACGCACCTCAGCTGGACATAAAGACATTCTATCATGTGTATTTATCCATGTGATGCCATTTTGTCCATTACTGCCCCCAGCTACAGTCTGGCCTTTCACAGTAAGGTACATCACTTTAGGAGGGTAAACCACGCTGCACACTCAGTCAGCCTCCACTGCTTCCTCTGAGCTTTCAGGATAACAAGAAGTCCTGTGACACAAACATGGGGAGTGCAAAGCAGAAAATTCACAGAAAACTCTTTTTAAGAGCTGCCTTGTGACACCCATCAGGACCTTCTGCCCCACAACAGGAACAGCCAGGGAATATACAGCCGCCAAACACAACCCACTGCTCAGTTCCCATGGTAAGGGCTCTACTGACAGCAGGAGTCACAAACCACCATGCACTTATATGGTCCCTGGCTGGGCAGCCAATGCAAACCACATTGCTAGAGCTGTTTCCACCTGGCAATTCACAGAACTCTGTTTTAGAAGTTCAAGCACTTCACTCAGTCAATACCAACTTACGCTAAAACTTCCCTGTGAAAAGTCAAGGTCTTCTCCCCAAACTTGCACACCCTACAACAAATAAGCTCCATGTGGATGTTTTGAGGATTGTTTCTTTGTTGTCAGGAATATCTAAAATGCTGGTTTGCACTCTTAATTTTCTATCCCTGGGATTGAAGGCAGGAAGGAAGAAGGGATGGCCGTCAAGGTAGCCTTGCTGTCATGCTCTGTAGATTATTGCTTCCAACTCACATTTCCAAAGAAACTGTTGAATTTGCTTCCTAAATCCAGGTCTGTTAATCAACGACAATCTGCTTATTAATGACAGCAAAGGACACAAAATGTCCTTGAAATATAAGCCAATTAAAAGAGGCAACTGCTGTATTTTAGCTGATGCAATGACGACAATGACTATTTTTAGATAAGCCATAAACCTTAGAATACACAAGGATTTGGGAGGAGCTTTCTCATACAGCAACAGACACAAACACACCAGGGCCACAGACTGAAACATGGGCACCCCTAGTTAGAACATAATGCAGTGCAACTTTAGCCAGTATGGACAGAGGCGTAACATATTCCATTTATTTTAAAAGGCAAATATAACTGAAACTGGAAATAAATCCAATTGGATTTTTTCGTGTTTTTGTACCTTCTATTTCAAAGAAGTTTGTTCTAGAAGTGAGATGCCTTTACAAAGCCATTATAGAAACAAATCATCTGAGGCAAAAAGGAAATTGCAGTTGTCAGACATATTCCTCTCCATCACTGTAAGTAGCATCTGCTTGAAATTATCCCTAATGAACAAGCTGTATTCTTAAATTTCTTTAGTCTGAGAAACTTTGATTTAGACATTTTTCATTTAAAACTGGAGGGATTCAGTTTGAAAGATTGCCTGGATGTTTCTCAAAGTAATTACCAGAGAATAACAAAACTGTGAAGAGGTGCTGAAAATCCAAGTAATCAACATAAACACTTTGAAGAACACACATCAGAGAGAGCAGCTTAGATATTCTTAACACAAATACCACTGAAGAATTAGGATCAATTTTTTACTGACTCCAGAAAGTCCATTAATTCCCCTTCCCTCAAAGATGGAAAAGGGAAGCAAACTGTTGAGACGTTTGAGGCAAAATCTATGTATTTGCCTGGCTGTAAGTGCTTTCTGTCCAAATAAATATGACTACCGCTTTCTTCTACCCCTCAAAACATGGACTAGAAGGAGGGACATTTTGTCAATTTTCCATGTATCTTGGGGGAAAAAGAAGGGAATTTTGTAGGTTTAGATTAAGCACTCCCTAATTAAACGTTTAAAAATATATACTCCTACAGTGTTTCTCATATGAGCAGTCATTTTGTTTTGTAAGTAAAAGATCAGGGATAAAATATTTCTGGGTTTATAAGCTTATATAGTGAACCTATCAACATTCATAATTAGTGACACCCTTTCACTGTGTTTTGAGCACAGCACAAACAGAAAGGTAATTTCAAACATTTTATTAGAACATATATTTTAAAAGTCAAAAAGGTAAGGAGAAGTCACAACAGGACATTGCAGGAAACTGGTGTGGTTTCATTTTGGGGTTTTTGGTTGATTTGCTTCTTTGCTTGCTTTAGGAAAAAAGTTACCTTCCTTTTATCTACTTATATTTTTGCACCATAGAAATGTGTGCTTTGCACTATATCAAGTTCAACATATAAATTCCATGAACTTCCTGTCATTCAAGCTGACCTCTCTTAAGCTGAGGAGTACAAAAGCCATTCAGATTTCCTCTCAGAATTTTTTACTGTATAGATTAGAAAATTTCTAATCCATATTTCTGTACATCTTGGACAAACCTAAATTTCAGTTACCTTTAACAGATATAAGCCTGAAATTTAGGGATATCAGCATGAAGAGAAATCTTACTCCCTGGAGAAAAGAAAATCATCCTATAAACCATAGTGAACATCAGAATTACCAAAACAGAGTATCAGAGAAGCCATTATTCAAAACCAAAGGTGTGAAACCAGAGGTATAAAACTGATGCTAGAACCCAAAACCCCAAGTAAATGTTATTTCTGAAAGCAAAAGTTTTATTGTCATACAAGAAGTGATGATTTCAACAATGTATTTGACAGAGTTCATAAACTGGTTTTGAGATGGATGCTTATTTGCAATTGTGACATTCTTTTTCTGGTATGTTCTTTCTATCACACCACACAGCCTAATACAGTAGTTTTTCTGCACTATGAGAAAAAGGCTTTAGGACTCTGACATTGCATTACAGGTATTCAAAAGGAATTGTCTGTGCTGCAGAGTAGCACAAAGCCTTGTCTTCCCACAGGGCAGAGGCACCCATCACCTGGGGCTGGGTATCTTCTAATTCTCCCTGAAGCTGGTGAGCAGCCTGTTTCAAACATCATCCAACACACTCTCAAGAGAAGATCCAGGTGCTCATATGACAGAGGACATAGACATATGTCACAAGGACACAAATAAAAATCACTCTACTTTGGCTACACTGGTACAGTCATAGTGTTTAAACTTCTGTAATCTGTTTCCATAAGGAAAGGGAATGACTCTGTAAATGATGATAAGACTTTGCAGTAGGAGGATTTCTACCAATGGAATTACTCAGGAAGGAAAAGGTTATTAGGCAGAGAACATATTTCAGTGTATTCCAGGCTCATGTTCACCTGAGCTAAGATATTCATAAGGAACTATGTTCTATAAATAGCTCTTCTTTGAAAAGGTAAGCACCACTAGGCTCCAAGTCATGCATTTCTCCAACAATATAAGTATTAAATGACAACTCTTACATGAATGAACAATGATCTTAATCAAACGCGCTCAATGAACCATAGCATTATAATTTGATCTTGTTGATTTCATATTACGTGGCATTAGATAAACTGGAAGTAATTTTTGAATTTGCCAAGCACAGCTGAGGTCTCTCCTTCATAATTCCTTCAATTAAACACCTATAGGTATTGACTTTCAGATTGTATTTTGGGTTATTTACCTTCACAGCATGTCATAACTCATAATAAATGAACACACAGTATAAACCGCCACACAAAGTAAAGTTTTAAATATGCTAACAACTTTCATATTTGGAACACTCAAATAAGCAGCTGGAGGAACTGGACTAAAATAGGTTCAATAAAGGTAGGCTCTTAAAAATTTATTCTCGCATAAATCCTCAGGTAATGTTTTAATTCTGCAGTCCACAGGCAAATATCTAGGAAGAAATGTACTTTAAGTGATGTGGTAAACCAATAAAAAATTATCTATTCCAATCTTTCAGACTACCCTGTGACTAGCACAGCCTATTCCAAGTTTTACGGGATAAACAGATATATATGTTACAGCTCCTGCTAGTAACTGCTGCCAATAAAACATACCCATTGAGAGCAAGTCCTGGAGGAAACAAGCATTTATTTTTCATTAAATGGATACTTCAAGATATGCCTACCCTTATGATTTGTACAGTTTCAACTTTCTTTGGAGGCAGTTTGGAGCTCCCTGTTCCTCAGGTCCCACTGCTGGGAATAGACACATTAGCCCAGCTTCTCTGCTGCCAAGTCAATGATCATCAGACTTTGTTAAACTTGTGCCCAAGGCTACGCTTGGTCCTGACATTGTCCAAGACACTCATTTCTGTTTCACATTGGAAAAACAAGTATTTAGCTGAGAGATTTTACTCTGACAGCACTAGAGTACTTTGCTTCTGAGTCCTACCATACCACATAACATATCCCTGTCAGTGGATGTCTTCCCTGCCCTTCTTCAGACCATCCCAAAGAGTGTATTTAGGATTTAAAATGTTGCTTCATACTGGCAATATCAACAACAGAATAAGTAACCTCTTCTACCCTAGGCTCAGTTGCTACTGTCCAAGTTTGTGTGTCAGGTGTGTTCACTCTGTCAAGGCGGAGTTTAACCACCACCCAGGTCAACACCTCATCAAGAAACATCAGCAGATTGACACCGAACTCCAATATTTGCCAGCAGAGCACGGTTTTGTTCTGAGTGAATCTCCTGCCATACACGGAGTATGAGTCAAAGTACTCTAGAAATATGTTAGAGCAAATTCACAGTAGCACCAGGATCAGCCAGGATTAGAGTCTGAACAAACCAAGTAATTCTTTCCATCACAATTATCCTTACTGTGAATTATTTTTAAAAAAGCCTGGATTTGGACACTCCTAGCACTTTACAAGAAGATGAGACATTTTAAGATACGGAAAAAAACCCATAGAAATCGTAATTAGAATAGAAAATAGCACATGGTATGCTGTAGTAACAGGTAGTCCCTGCCATAGAGTCTTAGTGCAAATCTGTCATATTGGGCAAAGGTTTCACTTGCCTTCTGCAGCACAGATCATTACAGACTGAGCACCCAACTACTTGAATACCCCTTGTTAGTACATCAAGTAGGCTTTGTCCTACCAATGCTCCTTTGTGATCTATGGCCACTGAGTGCTGATATGCTATATGTCTGCAGAAGGACAACAAACCTACTGGCCTGGATGCCGCCAACAACAGGAGCACCACAGGGGACTGCCCTGGAATCTGTCCTGTTCAACATCTTTATCAGTGACCTGAAACAGGCAGTGAAGCGGCTGCTGCTAAAGTTTGCAATTATACCAAACTGGAGGCAGGCTGAGAGAAGAAAAAAATGATATGCTTGAAGACTGGGCTACCATTTTGATGGACCTAGACAGGCTGGAGGAATGGGCTGATAGAAATCTCACTAAACAAAGGACAAATAAAAGGTCCAATACCTGGCAAGGAGGTAAAGGAACCCCTTTCAATGGTACAGGCTGGGGGACAGCTCTGTGAAAAAAAGGCCTGTGGATATTGGTGGACACTAAGTTGAACATGAGCCATTGGTATTTCTGGCAGCTAGAGAGGCCAACAGCATTCTGAGCTGTATCAAGAGGAACACAGACGACAGGTTGAGAGAAATCACCCTCCTTTACTCAGGTCTCATTAGACCCCACTAGAATATCACATACAATTTTGGGCTTGAAAATACAAGGAAGACATCAATAAATTGGAAAGAGTTCAGTGGAGAGCTACTGCAGTGGTCAGAGCAGAGGCCTGTTCTGCCTAGAGAAAAGACAGCTGCTGGGGGACCTATTCCCATAGGAAGATTTATCAAGACAGAGCCAGGCTCTCCACAGGGGTGCATAGCAGGAGGACAAAAGACAACCACCACATACCGAAGTAGGACAGACTCAGACTCATGCATGTAAAGGAAATATCTGACTGCATGTAAAGGAAAGACTCTTCCCCCTGAGGACAGCGAGCCAAACATTGGAGTGGGTTGCAGAGAAAGCTGTGCAATATTTCCAAGGCCTGACTGGATGAAGCCCTGAGCAATGAGCAGCGAGCCTTACTTGATCTCATAGCTGACATGGTTTTGAGTAGGAGGTTAAACTAGACGTACACTTACTGAAGTCCCATCTAATCTGCTCTAACACCATCCAGTCTTTTTCCCTGCCCAGTAGAAGAAAGGCATGCAAGACTACAAGTTTAAAGAAGTAATCAATTCAGTTAAGATATATACAAGTGAATAGAAATTGCTGCAGACATTACAAGCATGAAGGACCATGTGAGTCTCAGAACCTCCTGCGGCAGCGCGCTACCACACTGCAAATGGCTATTGCGTATAATTCACAGAACATTGTCTTTCCACACCGTCATTCAGCACAGTTCAGAAAAATACCTCAAGGGTCAGATGAGAGCTCTCATCATGTGAAGGTCAACAGTGACACAAGCACAAGTGTGTATAATTGAATATTTTTAGGCTGTAATGAGAAGATCTTTAGCCTTCTGGGGAATTAAATTCTGGAACAACCTGGTAATAGAAGTAATCGGGAATTAGAGATAAGTGCTTTCATGAGCTAAGGAACTTTATCAAAGAGATAAGTTAATCAATGCCCATAAAAAAATTAACAAAGACCTCATACGCAGAGGACTCAGAAGAGTGCTATTTGCTATGCTGAAAAAATATCTGGATAAAAGTCTACATCCTGTGTGATCAAAGTCAGAACTGCCTCAAAAATATGATATTAAAATGCAAAGTAGCAGAGATAAGCAGCCTTTGATGAAAGAATCTCAAATAAAAGTACACAGCAGTATTACTCCTGCCCAGCCCATCCCAAACCAGAATATTTTCCCTGTGAAACAGTGAATTTTTTGTCAGGAAAAAAAAAACAACATACAAAACCCAAACCAAGTATCATCATTATTCTGTACTACATTGGACTAAAGTTGTAGGTGTTATGCTACTTAGGGAAAAGTCAAAAAAATTACTGAATGCAGCAGTCAACAGCTCACAGATTGCAGAGCAGAAATGGCGCAAGTGAACATTGTGGCCCCAACATTTCAGACACAGACTTTCTTGAGAGATACATGGATCACTCCATGCGAACTTGTTGCCTAAACACACCATAATTGCACATAACAAAGCAACAGTGTGACTCATCATTCATGAATGTTTTCTCCACTGCAAGGAGGTACAAAAATTACAAGAGAAGACGTCAACATTTTGGTCAGATAAGCACATAAATTCAGTTACACAGATTGGCTGGGCTTCAGCATAAGCCCCACACTTTCTCCAAAAAGAGACTACAAGGTCTGCCCTTACTAGAAGAGTGGTCTCCAATTGTATCAAGGGAACAATAATATATAGCTACTGCTATATCTAACCACCAATGTAAAGAGAAAATAAATAATCTAGTGGTAGACCGCTTTTTTGGCCTACTAGAAAGTAACAGCATCTCACCTACACCTCAGACAAACAGTGTTAAAGATCTTCTTAACATCTTCCTCAAAAGAATCACATTACTGCAAAACAGGGAAGTCAAACAAATGGTGCTGATATGGATGACACATTCAAAGGATCTTAAATCTGAGGTTCTTTCTATAAATACTGTACATTCTGCCCATTAGTGTCTACATTTCAGGATGCTACATATTTTTCAGATGGCAAACTTTATTTGGAAAAAATTGTTTTCATAGCATCATTTAAAGCTATTTTTTCCACCTGTCTTGTCCTTGTTCCAGTACACACAACTGCACTTTGCAACATATTAATGATATGACATTCACCTTCTACAGCTATTTAACCCCAGTGTCACAGTTTCTTTGACATCTTCCGGAGTACAGCGTCTCACATTAAGGTTGGAGGAAATCACACACCAACATCAGTATCTTAACTTCTCTATTAATATTCATCTGATAATCCCAAACATTGTCTGGTTTCTTGCAAAGTGCTGTGAGAAAGCTACAGTGCCAGAGGCAATGAAAGCCAGGTTCCTCACAGGGTACGAGTCTGAATGAAATACAGGGAGAAGTTGTTCTCAAATACAACTATTCTATATAGGAATTGTTCAGATCTTCAATATTTTGGAAAAAATTGCCCAATTCCACATTCACAAAGCATAAAGGTTTTTGGCTGATGTGCATGGCAAGTTCTCCCATTTCAGAACTCTTGCAGCTTTCTGTTTCTTTCTAAAGATGTAATAGGCATCAGCTGCTTTTAAACTCAGTCACATTTTCAACACTTTAGGTACAGCTGTAAGAATTTCTTTTCCTTTTGAAAATGAGAGACCAAAGTTAAACCAACTAGTAAAATGGAGCAGAACAACTGAATTCTATTGTCATTTCTGCAGCTGTAGCTTCTACTTGTGATTAAAGTCAGCAGAACATGTCTCATCTTTGCCATGTACAAAGTTCAAGTTTTGATAAACATTTTAATCCAATAAATTGGAGTAAAAACCACACTTAGTAGCTAGCCATCAAGAATATCTAATATTGGGAGCATGATCATGAGACTGATACGGCAATAGCAGTGAAATGTCAGAGTAGATCACCTGTCTTGTCCCATGAATTGCACTGGGCTAAAATATTTCTTTTAACAGACCGGGGGAAAAAAATTAAAAATATCAAATTTGAAGAAAGCTATTTTGCATTCAAACAGCACATGGAACATGAACTTTGTATATGCTTTTCTAGTCCCTCAGCAAAAAAAAAAAAAACATGGTTTCCTTCATGGCCTATGAAAATGATAAGCATTCCTTATTTATTCTGCTTTTCACTTTTATTAATGTAAGCAAGTTCCTTTGCTAAATAGCTACAGAAAAATATTCAGCACAAATACAGTTAGAATGAGACTTAAATCCGTGCACAGTCAATTTAGATTACAGCTGTTTTAGCAGAGGCATAGCCATTCATCTAGTGATTAACAAAATATGCCCGGGATTATTTTGACAAATATAAAACAAATATAAAATATTACTTATTTTCTTTAACCTTTGCAGTTTCGAAACACGAGGTATAAATGCAAAGCATTCAAGATCCCATGCAAACGAAACTGTCTGAAAATTACATTAATATCTTCTGCACAATACTTACCTATGCACTCATTTTACAACAGAAATAGTCAAGTTGCCTGAAAAATGGCAAGGCACTATAAAATGACTATAAATATTTTTCTTAGAAGACGCTGCCAAATTTTTTTCAGACAATCTATAGTTCTCTGTTGCTATTATACACCAAATCTTTTGCCTCCCCACAGTTCCTGTTTATTTGAATTGATGTATGATTTATTTTCTATATTTACTAGATTCTAGTTTCACTCATAACACCATAGTTTCCAGAAAATAATTATGTCCATCAACAGCCCATGTGCTTGCATGGAAACTGACTTTCTATGGCCTCAATCTTGTGGGAAAATTAGGTATTGCTATAATCTCAATCCCTTTACATTATTTTGAATCATTCTCAGAAGAAAATTGCAATTTAAAACCAGAACAGGCCAACATAAGCAAACAATATGAAGTAAATACTGAAAATAAGAGTAATTATGAGTCTTTACCGTTGTTTTTAAGGGTAGCACCACAAAGCTTTTCACATGCATACCATGCTATGAGGAGCTCAGTGCCTACAAGTTTGGAGTACCTTCCATGGGTTAGCTTCTCTCCTGCAGTAAGTTGCTCAAAAACATTCCGTAAAGAAAAAAGACCAAGAGAATACCCCAATAGTTGTATAGCAACCAGAAAGCTAAACTGAACTTACTTGTGCAAGTGGTCATTCCTCAGGCTTACACTCCTCTCTAGTTATTTCACTAGAGTTGGATCAAGTCATGTGATGAAAAGACAGTTGAACTAGAATTGTTCTTCAAGAAAGCATCTATAGAGAATCACTCCAAATAATACATTCCTGTGTTTGCATAAAAGCATTGGAGATTCTTCTGTATGAAGTTCCTTCTGGCCATAATGCTAGAAAGGGACTGTAGCCCTACACTGCCAGATTATTTCAGCTACCAACCTTCATTAGCTACTTTGGCTGTTTCAGAGTTCTCTTGCAAATAGCCCTTCAGATTTACACCAAGCTAAATCTTCACGTATCTAATGCCAAGTACATCTTATGGATAAGATTTGTCTTTCCTGTGATATCAACATTTTGCATCCCAATGAGAATGTGTTGTCAATACTGCCTTGGAAAGCCATATTCCCAACAAGTTTCATCTGCATAAGGCTCAAGCCAAGAGATTGGGCAGAGAAAGTTCCAGCAGTGTTTCTTGGAAGAGTGACCTTGACAAGTAATCCTCAAAATGCATTGCACAGTTGCTGCCAAGGACTTAAAAAGAAAGTACCTGCTAGTGACAAAAAGAAAAGCTATATTAAAATACACCTGAGAGTATATATCAGAAGATGTTAGACCAAGAAAGAATTTTAAATGAAAACATGACAATTTCAATCAGATTTTAATACAAAATTCTGAAAACCTGTAGGATAAAACCACATTATTTCCACTTTTTGTTTCAGAATTATTTTATCTCTCAAGAACATAAAGGAGAGAAAAAAACCCCTAGTCAATGATAGTATTACTAACTTGGCATATAATTTTTAGAATAATTTCAACAAGAAATTCTATTTTTTTTTTCATTCGGTTAAGATGTTATACACAAGTCCAAGGGAAGAAAAACATCTCATTAGAATTGCATTCCTAATTTCAACACAGAAATTCTCAAAAGCTCTATCTATAATCCTAGCAAAGGAAAAGCCATGAACCAGGGACCTGCTGGTTCACAGGTCATGAAGCACAGGTTGGATCATGTCCACCTCGCGAAGGGTAAAGCTCCTCAGTGACAGGTTTGTCTTAGCAACAGCCAGCCAAAACCACTCCAATACACAGCCATAAATCAAGTTAGTAAATAAACAGTGTGCATGACCAGGATCCAGTGCTCCTTATCAGCTTTTCCCCTTTAACTACACAGATGTGGCTACACAAAGTTCAGGAGCTTGCTTTTGTTGATGCTTTTGACAAACTAGAAGCTAATTTTCACATCAGTTTTGAAGAATTATCTAGACATGGTAACTTCTTCTGAACACAAAAGTTAAATAAATTAATGTTGTTCTTGTGCATGCAAACTTACTATAGTATGAGTGGATAATTACTGTATTTTTGGTTTTGATGGACTATGCAAATCAAGAATATAATTTATATACCTACCTCGTTTATCATCATGTTGTTTCCAGATACAGGAATCAATTAGCAGGAATATATGAATTCTTGCTTTTCAAAACAGGCTGATGCAGTAAGTTTTTAACAACTCAAACAACAGTTCTTCAGATCCTGAAAGGCAGAGCTTTCAGAATATGCTATTTCAGTAGAAGCCAAAGCAGAAAGTAATCATAAAACATACAAACACTACATGATTTTCAAGAAAACTCTGGAGCTGTTTGCTTACTCTGGCTTTCTAGATCCACAGCACCAGTGAAAAGACCAAAAAATAGTCTTTACTGTTTCACAAAGAAAAACAACATTCTCAAGGATATTTCATTTGCCTACAGCTGCACATATATGTCGTAATCTCAGAATGCCACAGCCACTACAGAGGAATGCTGCTTTGTTTTTGTAGAGTCTTAAAATTTCATAAGTAGGTATTATTTTTAAGTTCACTAAATCAGACTGTAGTTTTATGAATTTGGTGATTTAGTTCACAGCAAGAAAGGTCAAAAGAACATAGAAGTTATTTTAATTTCAGAAATTGCTTTGATACACTGACTGTAGGGCTTGTTTTATGCACATCCTATTTGCAAAGAAAAATCAAAACTGCGTTTTAAAGCAATGCTATGGCTGCGTGTCTTTATGAAGCTGAATAGCTGCTGTCAGTGGTCTTAGCAATAATTCTGGAAGTAAAGCATCCAACATGCAATGTATTAGATCTACAGTTTATTTATTTGCTGGTACAATTTCGCAGAACTGACCAGGATGTTTCATACTATTTGGAAAGTGGTTTCTAATGTAAATCTAACAAACTCCATAAAACTGGTTGTGTATTAGTTGATAGTGAAGAATTTCAACATTGTACAGCTCATGTTTAAAACTTCCAAAATTCTTTAGAATTATTAGTAAGGTTCATCGTAATTATGAAGAAGCTGCTTAGAATCCATTAAGACAGCAAAACATTTGGTTCCTTAGTATTCTGCAAAAATTTACGTGATTGGTAAGATTTGATTGCATTCAGACAGTAATCCACATTCTGTACTGCAGATACATTCAATTACATCCTGAATATAAAACTTCTTATCATCCAAATAAACAAGGTTCTATTCAAACAGTTTTGTATGAGCACTCCGAGAGAAATTCAGCAGAATTAACTGTACAACTTATACCATCAATACATCTCGCAGGTATAATTTTATCTTTACAAAACTACCTCGAAACACGTGTGCTATTCCAGTCTTAAATGATCAGAATAAAGCTTAGACGGGATTTGCATGTTACCTAGATTTTGAGTCCTTCTCATTTATAGTGAAATTTCAACTATTTGTCATAATCACATAAGATTCAAAGATACAGCTCAGAATGAAAAGTAGTTTGACATAAGATTCTTTCAAGCATCAATGACAATTGAAAAAATTCTAGTAATACGAAGCAATAAAAGCAGAATTTAAAGCTACAAGAAAGTTAGTACCTACTACCCAGCAGCTCGCACATGTGTGCATGTATACACATATTTATGCTTAAAATACCAATGTGCATCTTTCAGTATTTTTTGTTTAAACAACTTTTCTGTACCTTTTAGAAATGTTTCTATTTCTTTAATATAAATAGTCCTATAAAGAAAATATTTACCTAAAATTATTTAGAAAATTGAAACTGATGATTTTTCTTTCTTTCTCTCCTTTGACCCTCTGGTCACAGATCATGAAAAACATAATAAGCAAATCTGTAATTTGGCCTTCAGCAACTTCGGAAAATAAACACAGAAAACATACTCAAAACCTATTTGGAATTTTACTGTACAATTAGATGAAATTTTTTTAACATGTTACACTAGTGCTAGCCAAAAATCTAAATTAAATGTCCAATCCTGTCAGCTTTTGAGAAAATATGTTTTAATTTTACTTTACTAGATGCAATATTAGAAGCAAAATCAGCTCAAAATTAAGAAAAATCATGATACATTATTATGTTAACTAACAACGGAGGCTCAGTAAAAAGAATACAAGGCAAAGAATAGAATAGTGCACTGTGGTTTTATTGATGGCAGCAATGACAATTCGCCTCTTTCATATGTAAAAAGTATTCAGCTTCATTTAACTAAGAACTTTAAAAAAGTCTTTTGTTGTGTCAGGTCCAAATTCCTTCTGCTCACATGAGCTTTCTTTGTTCCATCCTGCTGCTTGGAAAAAAACCAGAATTTCTTCTAGAAGAAGTGTTCAGCAAGTTGGGAGCTGCCAGTGAATTCCCCCCGACTCCAAGACGGTTTCTAAATGAAAAAAACTAAAATACAACAGATAAGGTCAAAAAATACTGGCACTCAAGAAACCGTAAGTACCCCCCATCCCTGGGCTCTTTGTGCAACATAGGCTTCACTGTCACTTCATTTTCTTCCTCCAGAGGAGTGGATATCTGCTTTTCAGTACAGGAACACAATTCTTTAAAAGAATAAATCAGAAGGCTGCACTTCAATGCAATAAATATAACTGGTCTGCAAAGAACTTTCTGGTAAAGACTTCTCTCTCACAAAACCACAATTGTAAAGGACTTCAATACAGATTTTATAGCAAATGTAACAAGGCATAGATTAATTCTGTCATGGAGCAAAGGAAGAAAAAAAAAAAAAAAAATAAGGACCAAACACTTACAGGTCACACTCATAGGTTCTTTCCATCTCCTCCAAAAGGTCTGGCCCTTCAAAACACTCATTTCTGATTACTTGCTCCCCTTCTGTTTCAGACTATTAAGACATTCTATACAGAAAATGTAACCTCAGGATGTATTTTTAGTATTGTTAGATTCTAATTCTTATATCTTGACTCTCTAGGAGGAGTATCTTATTTTACAGACCTGTTAAACCTAGTATTTGACTCATACACACATAAAATTCCCTCTTGATAAAATTCTGACAGTGTTCTCTACCTCACACTGCTGGATATTAATACATGATAATTTCTAGGTCAACTGCAACCACGGTGAGGTACTGACTATCCCATACTTCTACTTTATCTCTCTGTCTTCATAAAAATCACCAGGTCAAGATTTCCTGCAAGTCCACAGTAATTGTTTGTTCCCTCTCCAACTTTTTTAGAAGTCCCCTTTTTAAATACTGAAACCCTGCAATAAGATCCCTTTAGGGACTTCTCTTCCCCAGACTGAACAGCTCCATTGATCCAAACTCCACTTTTAAAAAATAACTCAGAATTTTAAAATCTTGAACCTCCTCACACTTAAGACCCCTTGCAGTACAGACAAAGATTTTAAACTGATTATTTGGTAACATGAATTCACAATTTGCATGCCCAAATTCAACACCTGAATGAGTGTGACGAACACTAATATATGAACATATATATATGAACACTAGGAAGAAGTACAGCTTCATTTCTGCATTGCTGCACCACTGCATTAATAAGTCCTCCTTGTCAAGTGATATAACATTATATAGGTAGATCTAAGAGGTTTGGGGTATGAAGTGATACATTGACTGTATGGACCTTATGCTTCATCTTTGATACATTCCTATCATACCCAATACAAATATGGCCAGCAAACTTCAGTTTTAGTATTGTCCAAGTTGCCTTTGAGAACAAGATACCTTGGAATTTTGTTACAAACTACAACATTAAAATTCTACAGAATTCACCAATTTATAATATAAAATAATAATAATCATCAACAGTTTTCCATTTCTTCAGGAAAAAGACATTAATGTACTTTACACAATAGAGAGGTACTCTCTTTCAGTGAGCAAAGGTGTCAATAATAAATGATCTGTTGAAGAGGTCCATCCTGCAGTGGAAAGTTGTGGTAAAACTATGTCCCACTGGATCCCTTAAAACTTCCTCAATAAATCTTGTTTTCATTTAACACATTATCAAAAACTTGAAATAAGCACAATATGCTATGATCTCAAAAGATCTAAGAAATGAAAAGGAGACAAAACAGTATAGAAATCCACTTTTAGGAATCGACATTTAATATTACTGAACTTTTACACGTCAAGACATTAAAGCTACATTGTTGTACAAGTCCAGGTAAGCTGAAAACAATTTAGAAAAGGACTGTGTTTGCTTTTCTGCCCACATTTAAAATCAGTGAAGAATTAATTACATCAACCACTTATTTTTGGGAAAGCTCAATAGAAAGGAAAAGCTGTAAAGGCTTATTTTCTGTGCCAGATAAGTTTTGACACCAGATCTGCTGTCTATTTAAATCAGGATCCCATTATAATCTCTAAAACAAACTATAGGAACACATGCAAGGAACAATCACCTGTGCCTTAGAAAGGTTGTTCCTTATCTGCCAACAGGTAATTTGCTCTTGAGATACAGGAGTTACCACCACTCTCCCTGGTGCCTCATAGCTGACCAAAGCTAAGTATAGTGTTCCAAATTAGAGAAACGCCAAAAATATTACCTAAGATACAAAAAAATTCCCTGGTTTTGACTGCTGTGTACACTTCACATCTCTCATTCAACTGATCACCCTGACACTGCTCAGGGCCATGAGCTGGTTAAAACTCTGCTCAGCACATATTCCAGAATAATTTCTGCACGAACTGTCTCAGGACATGTTTACTGATAGCGATTGAGACATGTACTTTAAATAGAAAATCAAATTATATTGGCAAAAATAGAACAATTATTACCTCTCTTACATTGCCAGTACTGCCATAAATGAAAAACACACTTTAACATATATTCTAAAAAGTAGAACATGTTAAGCCAACAAAACATGGAAGACTGGAAAACATAAGGAACAAAAAAGAGATTGGTAAAAATAACCTGGCAAGTAAGAAATAAACATCAGATTCAAGAAAAAGACACACTGTGGATGTATATCAAATAGCATGTTACTTACCAAAGCTTTCTTTAGTCAGGATAGACTTTTGACCATCCTTTGTAAATTAAGGATTTAGAAGATCAACAAGTGAAATGAAAGCAGCACAGTGTATGAGGTTTGTTCAGTAAAGTTATTGTAACTGTTTTGCTTGGCTGTCCTTTTAAAATTTATGAATGTGTTCAGTGGGTGTCTTCTCTAAGGATGATTTATAATCCCTTAATTTTGGGGGATTAATTAATTAAGGATTATATAATCCCTTAACTTTGGTAATTAATAAAGTATAGGTGCAAGTCTATCCTCAAGATTCAGAGTATGGCAAATATTCTTTGTCTTTGCACCTCTCCATTCAATGGTGAACTTACAGATTTTACATTTCTCCTTCTCATGAAAGCAAAAAGACAAAAAGGATATTTATTCACATAAATGGCTTATAAAAAGTAGAACATGGCACCTTGGACAGAGCTATACAGTCCTGAGTTCAGCAGAGACTGCAGCTGCTTGTTTCAGAGAAGCTGGTCCAATGTATGTGAATGAGAGAATCTTGCTGCTGCTCTCAGGTGAAAAAGTATCAGGCAAAAGCTTGCTTGAGATAACATGAGTCTTGACATAAAGCAAAAGTCAAAAGCTATTTGCCAAAGTTTTTTTATTGCTTTCTCTCTTCTCACAGATACATTAAGTCTTCCTAAGCCACAAAATTCAGAGAGATACCCAATTTCTATCATAAGTATACCAATATCCCTATGAAAAGTATAGAACAATCCAGATTTGTTTATCTTGAAATCTAAACCACTACATAAAGCACCAGTATCTTATATTTACCTTTTTTTCTTTATTAATCAGTTTCTAGCTCGGGGGGGTTGATAAAATTGTTGAGTGGGTCGTGTGGACCGCCGTGGCTGACCATCACCTCCTCTGCGGAATTCTAGAGTTTGCTCATACGTTTCCTCTTCCTCCTCCTGCAGGTAAATAGCATTGTTTTAAATGAAAGAGCTGGAAAATGCATTATACAGGAGTTGGTAAATGCACACATACATACATACACCACATACAGACATATACACGGAAGGGTGAATCCATGCTCACATAGCAACTGCTGCTTTTGTGCTGATGACCACTTAATGAAATAAGTGAGGTATGGGAGTGGGCTTTTCAAACCTAGGAAAGCTAACAAAATCAAACGGGCAAATCTCAAAACTCAATCCCCAGGGCAGCAGCAGAAGTTATTAAATATTTGCAGGGAGGAAAAAAATCATATGTATTAAAGAAAAATTATTTTCCAAGAGTCATACAGGCAACAAACTCAAGAAGCAAGGTAACCTCAATACCTTGCCAGAGCAAGAGGAATATCAGCTTTCAGGAGTTCACAAATGTGTGTGGAATTAAATAAAAGAATTAGGAAATAGAATTACAAGGAACAGCATCTGGCAATAGGCATGCTAAATACACACATCTGAAACAGTGGATAAAAATTTATGATGCAGTAATAAAAAAGCCTACAAGTAGAGTGAACAACAATTTAGAGATATATTTGCTATGTGCAGCAATAATAAATACACACTCCGAATAATGAGAGGAGAGGTAAACATATTTGCAATATTAAGTCACTCCTAGGCATCTTCATACCAGAAGGATATTCACAAAGTACATAGAATTCAGAGGTGAAAAAAGAATAAATTGAAAAATAATCAAGATACTGGAGAATGACTTACAAAGATTAAAATAACTACATATTTATTTTGGTCAAGAAATATGAAATGGAAAAACAATCATTTAGTGGAATATTTGAAGGTGGTACACATTAAAGATAAGAGAAAAATTTTAAGCGTGTAAGAGTTTATATCAAAGAGAAAGGGAATAAAAAAATACAGGCTGAAAAAATAAAAATGCTCCCGAGAATGAGGATGATTGTCAAACGCTGTCTCAGAAAAACAGTTTTGATTTCCTTTCTTTAATATCTTAACACCATACTGTAGCAGACACCAGGTCTAGTGGGAACATGCTGATAGAAATTCGCTTTTGGGAAAAAATACTGGATATGTAACTCTCAGTCCCTTTTATTCACAACATAGGAACATAAAGCAACACAAAGTAAGAGCACTGAATAATTCATCAGAAGTTCATCAACAATTCCAACACCCAGGAACTGTCGGAGTGCAGCATGCACATAACAGAGTAAGCAAGTCACAGCAGTAAAATATTTCACTTTAAGCAACAGAAAGGAAAACCTACAGCTTAAGTTTCTTTCTGTTGCAAAAAGTGAGATCTTACTCAAGAAACCTCTTTTGCTGAATTAGCCTGAATATCAGTAAACATGCGTTTTAAAAATAACGGTTTCAAACAACAACGTTCCTCATGGTAAAGTCTCCTATTTACAGGGCAAATCTGTGGTCACAGCTATATTTCCAGATTAAGCATTACTACAGAGAGCCTAAAACAACCGTGGAAGAAAACAAATTTCCAGCATGGAATACAGCATAATTGATTTATATCTCTTAGTTTCACTGTAGCTGAAGGCTCAGAAGCAGAGTTCTGCCATAAAACTTGAGTTTTCTCAGCATACTTCTTTTACCACATGCAGCACTATAAATTCCCTCATAAAAAGAGGTTCAGAGACACTGATTATCAAAAAAAACCTGATAGAGCATTAGATCTCTAACACGAAAGTCCACATAGTTTGCAATATTGCTATCCTTAGTACAAACACTCAACCTAGCATATGAGATCATCTCCCATCACTGACAACGCAAGCTGCACTAGCAGCGTTGAAGAGGTCGTAAGCTAAATTTTAAAATTTTAGACCACCTGAAGTGGTCTAAATACCTTTAGCTCTTTCAGTATACTCTAAGAAACATGAATAGCTGAAAATAGCACAGCAATTAAATAGTTCAGTGTATAGCATCTCACCTGTAATAGCCAACCTCTTTCTGAGGGTAAGTACACAGAGTAAATTTCTACAGCAGCAAATCTCCATCAAATCTCAGAGTTAATGTTGTTGATCCTCTGAACTAAGTAAAGTCAAATTCAAACCAGTATTTTTCTTACACACTTCTATTTCAGTGTAATTGTCTCTACATGTCGAATGTAAAGCTTCACATGCATGCATTCCAAAACAGGAATTTTTACTGCGATAGGCAAGAGTGAAGTGTGAAACCACATCCACTTTCTTGAGGCTCTGAATAATGTGGAAGTGAGCAATGCAGCAAATGGTAATAACAAACGAGTAACAGAACACCTTTCATGTGTTCCCTCACTCCTTTCTATGCACAGTGGCTCCATACACATGTACTGACCGTCTTGGTGAATTCTGCCATCTTCACATCAGATGACACATTGTCATTTCTTGGGTCTTACCTATTCACATTTGATCCTAAATGGATCTAATGTTCTCCAAAATAACAATTTGCCAAGTCATATCTTTATTTAAAATTTCTTACTTTACAAATAACTGAATTTCTTTTCTGTCACCATTTCTTAATAATTGTACCCTCAATTCACTACTGCTGATTTTTCACCCTCTATTGCCATTTTATTTCCACAGAGTCACAGAACAGATAAGGTTGGAAGGGACCACTGGGGGTCATCTGGTCCAACCTCCTGCTCAGGCACTGTAATCCCAGAGCACATGGCACAGGATTGTGTCCAGACAGTTCCTGAATATCTCCAGTGAGGGAGAGTCCACAACATCCCTGGACAATCTGTTCCAGTGAGTGGTCACCTGCACAGTAAAGAAGTTCTTCCTTGTGTTTAGGTGGAACTTCCTGTGCATCAGTTTCTGTGCCCATTGCCTCTTGTTCTACTGGCTGGACCACCGAGAAGAGCCTGGCTCCATCCTCTCAACACCCTCCCTACATCGTTAAAATTTCACTCTCAGTCTTGTTCAAACAAAACAGGCACAGCCTGTTTATCCTTATTTCTATTTTAAGGAAACTCCTTAGTACCTTAAAGAAACAATTCCATTTTGTGGACTTTCATCTCACTTTATTTTAAAATGTCTCCACCCTACACTAAAAACTGCCATTTTCTGGAACAGCATGCACTCTTTGCAGGCAAAATTATGAACATATTTTATGTTCATTTCCTTGGTTTTTCTGTTCTTCAACCAAAAAACTTCATCTGTCTACACTTCTTCCATTATAACTGCAGTCAGTTAGGTCACGCATCTTGCCACCAATTCTACTTTTCCAATCTTTCTTACTGCTTGCTTTCTATTTATCAGTTGCTTATGACTCATTCTAAATTATTCTTATCTATATAAAATCTAGATTACATTTTATAAAGCAAAGGTGGCCACAAATCTCTCTTAGAGCATCCTCATTCTCCGTCTATTACCAGCAGAGGTTTTGTATTGGTACACTGCTCCAAAAACTCATATATTTTATTATCTCCATACTTCAGCTTATTTTTCATTATTTATCTAAAATTCCAGGATTCAGTTTGTTAGTACTCACACAATGCCCACCTCAGACTACGAACTGAGATTCGTACTGAGATTAAATGATAGCACTAAGCACAACTGCAAAAGACAGGAAAAACAGGCAGATCCAAAGGAAAAAGCAAGGAAAGGTTCACAATGGAAACAATTAAATGCACAAAGAAATTTCTGCACTAACAAGTTAGAATGAAGAGAGAGAGTGGAGCATGCCAGCTTTCTTCAGGTATTTTTAAAAAAGAGGACAAATAGGAAATGGTAAGTAATTTGAAAATTCATCTTCCATTCAAAGTTTTGCTGTAAAAATCTGCTGCTACTTTTGATGGTTTTGTCCCATGTCATAAGAGAAGCAAGAACTAAACAAGGGTAAAATGGGAACATAAGCATACCCAGCACTTCTATTTTGGACCCACGTACTCTGAAGAGCTTGTACCACCACCAGATTTGACCAGGTGAGCTTAGTGAATCAGGTGAGCTTAGTGAATCAGCAAGTAACTTCAGTCCGGACAAGTGACTACCAGTCTGCTTTTGCATAAAAAATGGAATGGATTTCATAGCTGCAGAATCAGTTATAAATCCAGCATTTAAAATACTTCACCAACCAATTTACTCTCCAAACGAACAATATTAGAGCAGAGTAAATTTATACTTCATTAAAAGCTTTCTCTCTGAATTTCAACTGCAAGACTTCTTTCATTGCATTCAAAAGAACTGTTTAGAAACTTTATTTTAAAACACAGTCCTTTGAAGTGAATACTTACTGCATAACTTCTGAAGAGGAATAGGTGGATTACAGCAAAGAACCGGACAGAACTTATGCATTGACACAAAAGCTTTGCTGAATGCTGTGCTCACATGTATTTAGGAAGCAGTTGCAAGTCACAGCTGAGCAGCTCCTGCACTTTTGCCACTTACAAAGTAGTTACCTCTGTCTATTACTGCTTACGGACAGAAAATTCTGCTCCATTCACTGGGCCCTTCTGCTGAGACTTTTCAATTATAGCTCTCTGTGGGCTATTAAAGGATGAACACCCAAGTCTGTGCAGGGAGGCATGAAGAAGCAGCATGAAGAAGCAGCATGGGGCCAGGGACTGCGGGACAAAGAAGAGACAGAAGGCAAAGAAAGGAGAAGACATTTTCCATTTCAGCAGTGTCAAACCACTGTTTCAGTTAAGCTGTAATTTTAACTTCACCCACACACTGAATGCATGGGGAACTCACTGGTTCAGTACAAAGAGAGTGCTGGCTTCCTTGCAAAATGACCTTTTCTTTCATGTGCATTTCAAATTCCATTTCCTGATCCAGATTTAATGCTCCTTTGCACTGCCCACTCTGCAGGCAACAGCTGTCTCCTGCTGTTAACATACCAAGTGATCTCTTCTTTCCTGGTTAAATTCCTTTCTCAGAATTTGCTTCTTTTGCCTAATCATCCAGTGTTGAGCTTCTTGAGTACCTGTTTTGGTTTCTGCATTTTCTACTTACCAGTGCTTGGATCAATCAAAAAGAGACTGCAAGATTATCCAGATGAATCAAAAAAGGAAGCAGAGAAAACTCATACTATAGCCATATTGAGAAATTCACAAGTATTCTAGAAATAAATATTTTTAAATTATTTTATATGCAATATACTATATATCGTATATGTGGAAGGAAAAAAATAATTTGCTGAAGTGTCTGCAGTATTCTCTTAAACTTCTACTTTATCTGAATACTTAAATGGATTCTTCGAACTCCATAATAACTAAAAATGAAGCAGGATTTTCTGGGGGAAAAATAGGTTTGTTATACCATTTTAGAGTGGCTTTAGGGCATGATTTCAAAAATAAGTATCAAATGAGGTGTGAAATTTTTAAGTAAAAGAGAAATTATGACTAATGCCATTTTTCAAGGGTCTTAACAAAGTACTGACTTTTTTTGAAGTGTCTATTACAGAATAATTCAACATATTTGTTCTTGATCAATTTTCTTTGCAAATTAGGCTTGTTACCTAAAATATCAGGTCCTTTCACAGAGTAATCTTCTCCCAGAGTAATCTTTGTAAGCCTGCAGATGCTCACTTTTTTTTTTCCACGGTGCACAACACACCTATATTAGACTGGGCCTATGGGCATTCAAATTCCTGAGTTAAATTATGATGAGAAGAGCAAGTGGGGTTTGAGGTTACACTGCTTGATCTGCAGACAGCTGACCCCTCACTGACAAAAGATCATTAAGATAAACTCAGCCCTATCAATGCCTTATCTTCTGTTTGTAAAGAACACGCAGGATAAGCAATCGTAAAGGATCTATAGGGTATACAAGTTTTTCTCCTTCTTGAAACTCATTACCCAATAAGCACCTTGCTGCATATAGGACTTTGCAAGCATTAGGTAATTAGTACAGATGTGTGAGTATAAACTTGTATTAACTATGGTTTGACTTTTATGTCTAAACCATCTATAGCTTTGCTGAAGTTTATAGCCCCAGCTTCACTCCAGTAAAATAGTACATTAGGTAAAACAGTGGTCACAGAAATGGAAATGTCACATGTATTATGGCAACTATTAGGAAATTTAACTGTCTTCAAAGGGATAAAATTGACTTGCTATATGGTACTGCATGATTTACTAAAAACACCCTGTGATTTTGAACTGCAACTACACAATTACTGTTTGTTACCGTTCTATATGCAGCCAGAATAATCCCTACCCATTTACAAAATGTTTTACTCTACTGTACTAGTAACATCTTTCTCCTTCGCTGTTTGTCAGATTCTATGAGATTTTGATGTACCATACAAATAAAACTCTACATTGTACTTTCAAGCTCTGTACAAAGCCTTTTATCCAAGAGAGAAAATCAGTTCATATTTCCCTAATGCAGGAGCAGTCAATTTCAACAGCTACTGACCACATGTTACAAGAAACTTGCCGTAACAGCATTAAAAAAAATAAACCCAAAACAGAAAAACAATAGAACATATACCCATTGTTTCCCTTATTTACATTTAGAAAAAGGAAACGATCCTTATGAGGATATGTCCTTTTCTCCACTGAACACAGATGGGCCACAAGCAAATATGCTCCTAACTATGGTATGTAAAACTAAGTGGCATGGAACTATCCCGTAATAACCATTGCTTTTCCATGTTCCGAATAATAATTTCAAGATGACTCCTCCCTGAGTAGTCTTCTCTTTAGCATCTGAAACAAATTAATGATAACAAATATTTTCTGTTGACTTTCATTAACCAAACCTCAGAAAATTTTATATTTTCTTGTCCAGTTTTTGTAAAATTCTATAAAGCACTCTCAGGACCAGCAATTTTTTAGTTAGTGCCTTATTACACTTCAATTAAATACTAGATTTATAATAAAATGATTTGTTAATCCTGAAAAAAATTTGATATACACTATTAATTTTAGTTAGAATAATCTCATTTTTCCTCTGCTGAAAATATAAAGAGCCTGAGCTTCAAAACCAGCTAATTTTTAAATGATTCTGCTAAAACCAAATAGCTCCTGGGTTTCAAGTGAAGTAGATAAGAAGTAGCAGAAAATTTGTAGATTTTTCAGAAAAAAAAAAATCAAGAAATGGAAAATAAATGGATGGACAAAGAAAAGACTTACATACTTAATCTGAGACAACTAGAAGCAACACAACAGTTAATTTGGAATCAGACACTTCTTTGTACCTCATTGTTTCAACTGTGGAAATAAAGCACATATTCGTTTTCTAAATAGGCAACTTTTCGATTGCATTTCCGTAAAACTAGGATAATGTAAGCCCAGGGCATGACTATCCCACAGACATATTGCTGGCTTATTGATTCCCCTTAAGGGTATTGCACAGTTTATTCATACTTGCAGTCATTCCCTCTGGCACACATTGAAATGAACACACAACTCTTGTTGTGCGGTTTGTGGTTGAAATAGACGTGTTTTCCTGCAAATTTGTCACTGTGTTCTCAATACAGGAAAAAGTAATGGGTTTTAAAAATTCCTTACCAGTACACATTTAAGCCATTCAGACCATATCCCTTTCACTACTAAAAGCTTCTTCACTGAGCAGTATCAACATCAAACTAAAAATACTAAAGGTTTATCTTCAATTTCTAAAAGAAGAATCAATACACTAAAGTGAGATATTCTATATAAATTAACACAGAACCAACGGACACATCAGGTTTTCTCCATTCATCCAGAAGAAAGCCACAAACTGGAAGTGTTTTCAACAGGCTAGTAATACAGACAGTCCTAAACTATAGTGAAAAAGAATACTTGCACAGACTTGGGAAAAAAAATCAGCACTCAGTTTCTCTTCATGAAGTGCACTCGTGAGGAAAACCACACGAGTCCATAGAAAGGTGGGGGGGAGGGGGAAGTATTTGCTGTATTGCTGAACCTGTTTTAGCATGTAAACAGAAAATTCTGCCAACATAAATTTCAGAAAGAAAACACTCAGTGATGCTATGAGAAACTATCTAATGCTTTCCTGTTAGGACACGAAATCACTATCAAAATCTGAACAGGGAATAAGAGAGTTTCGGTGATTTTTGGTGACATTTTATGTGAAAAAGAAGGCTGTGTGCAAACCTCACCCATGACAGAGTTTGATATATGAATCCTTTAAGTCCCACACAGAGGTGTATATTTAGTAAACAAACACCTATGTAAATTTATTTGTGAATGACTGAGTGCACACAAAAAAAATTATACAGTAAAACATGGCAAAATTTATTTCCATAAATACACACCAAAATTCTAAAGAAATACATATAAACCAACACCTAATTAAAAACCAAAACAAAACTGCATACAGGTAGTGCAGGGACACAGCAATTTAAGTCTTGAAACAGAATGTGCCCATGAGACAACACAGAACAGCCCCATAAAAGACAGAGTATCTTAACTTGAAAGTCAGGACCTCTACATTACTTATACTTTGTATGCTTTCCATTTTAAACTAAAATTTGCCAAATTGCACCTATATTTTAGCTACTAACCACAACTTAAAAAGAATATAGACCATGTCATCCTGCGAGTTCTACAATAGAAAGATGGTCAAAAGATGATGATGGGCAAAATATGCTTAAAAACGTTAGGAAATTTTTATACTGCTACAGGATAGAACATTTGGTGGCTAGTCACAAATGGTGCTCCCCAGGGCTCAGTACCGGGGCCAGTTCTGCTCAATATATATTTATCAGTGATCTGGATGAGGTGACCAAGTGCACCCCCAGTCAGTTTGCAGATGACACCAAACTGGGTGGGAGTGTTGATCTGCTGGAGAGCAGGAAGGCTCTACAAAGGATCTGAACAAGCTGGATCAGTGGTCTGAGGCCAGTTGTATGAGATCCAACAAGGCCAAGTGCTGGGTCTTGCAGTTGGGTAACAGCAACCCCCTGCAGCACTACAGGCTGGGGACACAGTGGCTGGAAAGCTGCCCAGTGGGAAAGGACCTGGGGGTGCTGGTCAACAGTGGCTGAACGTGAGCCAGCGTGTGCCCAGGTGGCCAAGAAGGCCAATGGCCTCCTGGCCTGTATCAGCAATAGTGTGGCCAGCAGGACCAGGACAGTGATCGTACCCTGTACTGGGCACTGGAGAGGCCCACTATAGGCTGAGGAAAGAAATAAATTACATAAAGAATTATCCTGAGAGAACCTGAAGGTTAATTGTGTGTAAGGCATGTATAACATACTGTAAAAGATGGAATTTAAGGCAGTATTTCCAGTGAGTACAAAAAGTCTCAGGTAAGAAAAAGAACTTTAAGATAGACTATGAAAAGCAATTTTTCAGCCTAGCAGGACAGGGGGAACTGGAATCACTACATCTTGACAAGATTGAAAGTAATTCCAACAAATCCCACATCCCAATAAAATTACTGCCTACATCTCAAGTGCTTTCATAAAACCAAAAGATAGCTTTTTGTGAAAACTAAACTCCATTAGTAATGTTTTAGATTAACTTCAATAAATAACCACCACCACTCGGGAAGATAGTAGTCCAAAACACTCAGCCTTCATTTAATGAATTGAGTCACTGAATTATTTTGAACTGTAAAATTATTCTAGAGATTTTCCTAACAGTACAGAAGCCAAAGAATTAAAGACATCAAAATTATCTCCGATGCAATACTCAGGGACATTTTTTCTACAGGAATCTTTAAAATGATTAAGCAGACTGTAACATTCTCTTTTAACAGCCTTGTTTTTCAGTGTAATCAATGAGGACAGATAAGAGATCCAACCAGGACACATTTATCTACTGCACCTACTTAATTATTCAGTGGGAAAGATTTCCAGCTTGATGCTTGACACAGAACACAAAAAGACCATAGCATGATGCCAAGGCCATCCAGGCCTAAGAGCCTTTAAGAAACAACACCCAATCCTTCAAGTAGTTACTAGCCTGTCATAGATAAAGACATTTGAATGGGTTTAAAACCTCCATAAAACAGGTAGGCAAAAGTCTTCTCCAGCTTAAAGAAGCTGTAAGACTTCACCATTTAGTGGTTTTCAGCGCTGCTCTTTACACTGCTGGGAAGAGGCTCGAACACCTTCAGAACACTAACAGGAGTTTACCTCTTCACTTACCTGAAATGGGACAGGTATGATCAAGCCCTGAATTACAGTTCAAGGTAGTTCAACACACACAGAAGCTCTTAAAGCTCTGTGACAAGACACAGTGTTATCAAACTTGAACTCTGAACTGTCTGCCAGCAAGAATTAATTGCAATCCAAGATCCTTTGCTATTTTCTTTCCCCAGCACATTCCTTACTGGAGGAATGAGTTGAGAAAAGTGGATTTTCAGTTTCCAAAGAACAAAATAAACTTGGTAAAACCAGGAATATGTATAGTATTTATGCCTTAATAATAATTTTTGCCTTTTTATATCTTTATGCAGAAATACAGTGCAAGATACTGCAGCAAGAGGAAACTAAGATAAACTATAGGCTTCACTTCATAACCGGAATTCTTAAGGAATTAGAATAATTGTAAGCAAAGAATCTGTAAGAATTCCAGCTTGTTTAGAGAACAATCAGTTAAGGCCATAACATATATATGTGAAGCTATATACATACACAGGGAACATTACGATCTTTATTTCCTTTGTACAGTAGCAGAAAACAAAAGAAGGTAATTGTAGTGTAAATAAGGTAGAAAAAGGTCTATGACATTACTAAGGAAATAGAAAATGGAAAACAAAGCAAAGACTTGGCTTTGGGGAAAAATGTAACAAGATAAGCATTTAGACTACACATTTGCACAATTTATTGAGGAAAAAATATCCTATAAATTAGAGAATAAAATTAAGACTTAGAGTTTAAAGTATTATCTTGACTTTATTTTTTTTCCACAGAACAAATTATTAAGTGATTCAGGAAGGTCCTTTCAATGCTTTTCAGTTGTTAGTATAATTTTACATTGTTTACAAGAAAAAACAAGCAGTTCTTACTTCTACAACAGCATTTCAGTGACTTTCTTTATTCGGGTTTAATACTTTAATTAAGTGACCCCTGCTACATTGAGGGAACTAGTGGGATACAGTATTGTAGTGTTACATACAAGACACTTACAGGAACTCTAGAACAGTGAAATCCAAATGCAGTTTTATTATAAAAAATATTTATGAATTGCATACCTAGGACATATTTTTCAGGCACTAAGAAAAATAATAAACAGTTTTAGTGTTCTTAAATTTAATTATATTGGTATTGTATGTGATTATTGAAAAAAATTCCCCACTACCTTTTTGGTTTACCTAATGTAAAACTCAGCTTTATCTTCTACTTCTAGCCATCAGAAAGATAAATAGCTGCATGTAAGGTGTCAGACAGACCGAAAACTCTCAAGAACTCAGGTCAAACTGAGTAATGGACAGTACACAATCAATTATCAAGGAGTCGTGGCCATCTAGTCATACTTTTTTCATGAAGGCGGTAAGCACAATGCATTCTGAGAACATGAAGCAGATTTGATCTACGGTCAAGACAAGAGAAAACAAAACAAAGCAAAAAAAAACCACCAAAAAAACCAAACAAACCAAAAATCACTTATAAAGGTTGCCAAAAGCAGACCAGAAGCTCAGGTGCTTAAACAATATGCAATGTCATCAAAATAAGTTCACCGTGGTACTTTGGCTGTTCTTTCAAGTGATTAGTCAAGCAATGTTTTGCTTTGCTTTTTTTTTCTTCCTCCCAGTGGTATACTTTCATCCATTTATAGTTGTTGGACAAAAAAATAAATTCAACACATGAGTATTAAACAAACAGTGTTGAAACAAACAATAAAGAATAATCAATTCTAAGACATAGACTAAATTTATGCCTTAATAGAGTTCACCAAATCTTTTCTCAATATCAGCAACTCTTTCAAAAAGGACATCAGAACTAGACATCAGAATTAGGACGTCAGAACTCCCATACAGCACACTTCTACAAGTTTTCAGTACAGACAAGTAAGAAATATTAAGAATCATGTAATCACAGAATATGCTGAATGGAAGGGACCCACAAGGATCATCAAGTCCAGCTCCTGGCCCTGCACAGGACATCCCAAGAATCACACCATGTGCATGAGAGCATTGTGCAAATGCTTCTTGAACTCTGTCAGGCTTGGTGCTGTGACCACTTCCCTGGAGAGCCTGTTCTAGTGTTCAACCACCTTCTGGTGTAAAATCTTTTCCTGATATCCTCCCCTGACTCATGCCATTTCCTTGGGTCCTGTCACTGGTCACAAGAGTGAAAAGATGGGTACCTGCCCCTCCTCTTCCCCTTGTGAAGATGTTGAAGACCTCAATGAGGTTTGCCCTCAGTGTCTTCTTCTCCAGGCTGAACAAATCAAGTGACCTCAGCCATTTCCCACAAGGCTTCCCCTCCAGATCCTTCACCATGCTAGTTGCCCTCCTCTGGATGCTCTCTAATAGCTTAATGTCTTTCCTATAGCGTGGTGCCCAAAACTGCCCCCAGCACTCGAGGTGAGGCCAACACCAGTGCAGAGCAGAGCAGGACAATCCCTTCCTTTGACTGGTTGATGATGCTGTGCCTGATGCACCCCAGGACATGGTTGGCCCTCCTGGCTGCCAGCGCACAGTGACAACTCAATTATCATTGACCAGGACCCTTAGGTCCCTTTCTGCAGCACTGCTTTCCAGCCTCTCATTCCCTAGTGTATACACACAACCAGGGTTGCCCCATGCCAGGTGAAGAATCCAGCACCTGTCCTTGTTAATCCTCATACATTTGGTGAGTGCCCAGCCCTCTAATTTGTCTGTGTCTCTCTGAAGAGCCTCTCTGCCCTCGAGGGAGTTGACAGCTCCTCCCAATTTGGTGTCATTGGCAAACTTACTCCTTTGAGACCTATGTCTAAGTTGTTAATGAAGATGTTGAAGAGCACAGGGCTGAGTATGAAACCTGCAGAACCCCACAAGCGACCAGTCACCACACCTCTGATGTCACCCCATTCACTACAACCCTTTGCACCAGACACAAGCCAGCCACTCACCCATCACATGATGTGTTTATCTGGCTGTGGGCTGGACATTTTGTCCAGAAGGATACTGTGAGAGCATCAAAAGCTTTCTGAAATAAAGATTATATCAACTGGCTTTCTTAGGTCAGCTAGGTGGGTGACCCTGTCAGAGAAGGAAAACACGTTTCAAAAGCAGGACTTTCCCTACACAAAGCCATGCTGGCTGTGACTGATGAGCGCATTGTCCTCCAGGTGTTTTTCAACACCTCCCAGAATAATCTTTTCCATGATTTTACCAGGCACTGAAGTGAGACTGAAAGGTCTGTGGTTTCCAGGGTCCTCCTGGAAAACCTTGAAAATCAAGGACAGCATTTGCCAGCTTCCAGTTAGATGGGACCTCTCCAGATGCCCAAGACCACTCAAAAATCATTGAGAGAGGTTTTGCGATTACATCAGCCAGCTCTTTGAAGATTCTTAGATGAATCCCATCAGGCCCCATAGATTTGTAGGGATCCAGCTGGACCAGCAGATTCCCCACAATTCCAGAGTCAACTGGGAGTTGATCATTCTCAGTGTCATGGTTCTCCAGCCCAGGGCATGGAGACCCTCTTGGTCCATCATCCATGTTGAAGATGGAGGCAAAGAATGTGCTAAACCCCTCTGCCTTGTCCATCCCTGTTTGTGAGGTGACCATCCTCATCCTGTAACGGGCTGCTGTTATTTTCACATTGCCTATTGTCACTAATATATTTGATAAAAATCTGGTTTTTATTGTCCCCCACATTTCTGGCAGCTTCAACTCCTATTGAGCTTCAGCCACATGAATTTTCTCCCTACAGTGGCAAGCAGCATCTCTGTATTCCATCCATGCCACCTCGCCCTGCTTCCACTGGGCATACACCTTTGTTTTTTGCCTTATTTCCAAGAGAAGATTCCTGTTCAGACAAGCCAGCCTTCTGCCTTGCCTGCTTGACTTCCTGCTTTTGGGAATTGCTTGTTCCTGTGCCCTTAGGAAGTGATGTCTAAAAAGTAACCAGCACTGATGGACCCAAGCACCCAAAAAAATGTTTTCCTAAGTGACTTTACTTAGCTACCTGGAAATTATCTGGATGGACTGAAATAAAAATCAGCATAGTATTTCCAGTAACACATGCTCCTTGGTGCCAATAGCATCAACCAGTGAAAGAAAAGTAATTACTGAAGTGAGTTTAAAATCTGTTTTGTTCTCTTGCAAAGAGGAAATACAACAAAATTACTTGAATCTTAAGTCAAAGAACTAAGCAGCATGGTAACTTCATTTTGCATTCATGCATGCTATCTAGATTTATATATTAATAAGAACACTGACATAACAAAAAATGACCAACAGCGTTCAGCTTAAAAGTCAAACCTGAGTATCAATGCATGACTCCAATGGGTGATTAAGAACTGCAAATGCATAACGAGGATTATGCTTAGCACCCAAACACAAAGAAGTGAAGAGGTAGGTCCTAATTGACTTTCTTCTGCCAAAAATCCTATAGCTGCAAGGACCTTCTAGCAACAAAAGAGTAATTTGTCAGAAAAAAAACCCATTAAAATAATGTTAACTGTGAAGATGTTGATTGGCATTTATCTTGTGTAACTATAATGACCTGAAATTTAGTTGCTTGAATTCATGCAATTCAACTATGCTCCCTTGAGAGGAAAAAGAACCTTGAGGAAGGTATCTTCCACTTCTGAATGGACTAAAAGTCCTTGGAAATTTCTCTTTTGTCTCCAGTAACAACAGAGGAAGCCTCAATGACTCAATCAGGATGCAGCATGATGTCAGGACTATGGTACTTACTTGTCAGAATCCCCTCTCCATACACTGTCCCACCCTTGTGCTAGCTTTAACAAACTAACTCTGAAATAAAATAAGCAAACCTGGGGGAACGAAAATGTGATCCATTTCATTCAACTCATCCTGTGGCTACATGACTGACACTCCAACACGGGAGGAGAGGGATGAGGAAGAACACATGGTCAGACATAGGCAGAAGAGGCAGGGAAAATGACCACCTCACTACTAGGATCAAGTAGAAAATGGCACCCCACTACTAGGATCAACTTAGTCTTAATACTAGGCTAAGCTCTTAGACTCTGAGAGCTAACTTTCAGTGGCTTGAAGTAAAATAAAAGCCACTCCTCAAAACTGTAATCAAGTGAAGAAAAGTCTCATAATTAACCCAGAAGAAGGGTTAAAATAATACAATCATACAGTAAGTAACTAGCATTTACAGGTCAGCTAGTAGGACAAAAAGAAGTGGGAAAAAAGAGTAAATTTTCATATAAACAGCAATGCATCAGCTGGGAAGAGCTTCAGGTATCTTTTTAAGAACAAAAAGGCCATCTCAGAGGCCATAATGGCATCTGAGAGCTATAGGCAACAATACATGTTAAAAGACCACTGGGAAGAAACAGGAGTTGACTGTTCAGCCTTTGCAGCAGTAGTAACATGGTTCTATGACTCAAAAGTAAGAACTTAAAACAAGCACAGTCAACTCATCATTGAGGAATCAATATGCAGATGTATATTTTTTGTGCAGCCTTTTATAGTAAGAGTAAACAGCAAAGAATTGTGCATATCTGATATTTTTTTAAATGAAAATGTATCTGTTTCCATGATATTCACTAGTAAAGCCTTTTGAAATTTCCAACTTCCATAAGGCTTCCAAAATACATTCTAAACTTCATAAAACAGATTTTGATGCATACATGACCACCAGAATATTTGGCAAAGAAGAAATCATTGAAACAAGAATAAAATCATGATACAAAACAATGGGATACAGATGTCTATTTTTAGTCATACATATGCATGTAGTGAAAAGCTTCAGAACATATGTTTTAAATTACTGTTTCCTAACCCTTACAGAACAACAAACAATGTACATGAAATAAAACAAAAAACTGGGTTGAATAGAGTAAGTAACAACTTTTAAGAAAGAAAACATGCATAAAACTGTTCGACTGACAGATCAGTTATTCATTTTCAAACAATACAATTGAAATTTATTATACAGGAAGAATAGCACACCATAATACACTTCTATCAGGTTTCATATAGACAACTAAAATCTGGGATTTTGTTCATGTATTTGCGCAACTACCTTTCTATGCGTGTAGGTAGCATTCTTTGCATGAGTAGGCATCAATTGCTTAAGAGTTACATATTTTGTACAGACTATGTAGTTTCTATTTCTTAATACAATTTGTTATCACATACCCACGTGTCTGCATGAACAGGCCTGATGTTGCTGAGAAGCACCTCTTCGTAATTTCCATAATCACTGAATTTAACAACTGCAGTTGTCCCAGAAGAATGGAGAGCTTCAATTTCCGCCCGGTAGAACTTCAAAGAGAAATTTTCAAAGGTCATAAAATACAACCAGAAATACCACAAATACTTAACAATTTCCTTTTCATATATGTCTCTGTGTGTGTATATATATTTAGTCTTAGTCAGTATTATATTTTCTTTTAAATTTGTACCAGATATTAAACTGGATATTGTAAAATTCCACGTCAGACTCCAAGGGCATGGCAGAATGCATTTAGAATACTCATTGAGAAAATACGCAGCTTATTTAAGTAGACTGAGAATTTAAAAGATCTGTTTTCTTCTCTCTGAAAGCAGAACAAATTCATCACTAACACAAATGCTGCTGTATACAGAGAAGTGCTATTGTAAGATGTTTACTTAAAATACACATCAGTAAGTGCTTATCAGCCATATACACCATATGTACTTGTATACCTAACTTATCACACCACCATAACTTATCATAACGTGATAAAAGTATGATGAAAATATGATACAACTGCCCCTTCAAAAAGTCCTTTTTCTAAACACAAAACTTGATTTTTTTACATTTATGCAAATACAGCTTTCTTGAAGGTATTCAATCACTTTTATATGACTGAACACAAAGAAATCACTGCCTCCTAAAATGGTTAAGCTCAGTATTGTATTTTATAATCACATTTCAAAATTGTCCTAGAAGTGAATAGCAGCATTTATTTTAACTACCAAGAAACCAGTTACTGTCCAAAACACCTTCTAATCTGCTGAATACTCTTCAGGTAACAGTCTGGGATTATCTCATATGTATTTATCTTGCGAGTTTTGTACTTTCCAAAATTTCAAAATCTCATCTCACAGTAATGCAAGTATGCTTCTCAAAACAGGAAACAATTCAGTAATATGCCATTATACTTCACACTCATCCATGCACCCAAGCTACATATTCCTATTTAAGAGAGTCAACTCACTATATGTTGCCACTACCAAAAATCTTTCATGGTTTATCATCGGTTTTAGTCATACCAACAAAAGAGAGAAAAATAAAGTTACGCTGCTGAGCTAATGCAGACCAAAAAAAAAAGGAAAACACTTATAATAAATAACATAAAATAGACATAACAAAAAGTTTTTTAAAAGCAGAAAAGGGTGTGAATAAAATATACTCGAAGAACAACAATATTTAAGGTAGTTCTCAGATTATCAGAAAGGGTCAAAACCCAAAGAAACTACCCATGTAGAGTGACAGAGAACTCCTGAACAGATGATGACAAATCAAAGAAAATAGTCTAAAGCTTTCTTAGCAAAGGAGAAGAAAGCAAAATGTCATGCTGCGAGAAAAATCCTATTAATGGGGAAAAGAGCTGAAAAGAAAGCATTTAAACTTTTAAAAAATCAGTAATATAAAACTACATGTAGCATAATTAATTTGTTCCACAAATTCTTCAGCTAATAGTCTACTAGTGCTAATCAAAATTAAGCCTTTTGCTGTTTCCGTTCTGTAATGACGGAAAGAAAAGTGGCAGGCTTTTTACAGCCCCATTCCTGCAGACTTTAGTCTTCTTTTGTGCTGCTAAAGGTTTCATGCTGACTTGTTCCTGAAAAAGGTATTACACACCTACTGTTATAGATATTCTAGCTAGCACAGCATCCTGGTTTTGCTCCTCAGCAAAGAATAAGGGCAACTAGATCCATATTCATCCCTTCAAATTTTCAGCATTTAAGTCAAATGCTTCAGTGAGGATTTTAAGTCATCCTAAATCCCTCCTACATGAGAGAAACAAGGACTTGATTCAAGCACTTCAAAGTTTTGTGCAATGAATATAAGTGACATATCTCATGAATATAAAAAACAGAGCACTGAGCTAGGCAAGAAGCACACTACACACCTATGAACAAAGGCCATGTCTCTGTAGTAGCGTGCTAATTATCTCCCACATTTGCTTAAGAAAACATCAGAGGTACAATTTGAGATACTTCTCATTTGGCAAAGGCATACCTTGTTGTCTTCCCAATAAAGAGCAAAACATTCATCCCCCGGTCTCCAACTTTTTCCATAGTCCATGTGCATCGATGGTTCCAATATTTTCTCTGGTTTGATGGGCCCAGTCCTCCTTTTGGGACCGGTGTTGTAATACAACATTTTATCATCAAAAGATGGGATCGTAGTGGGTCCTGATGATTTGATAGGTCCTACTCGTCTTCCTTTCTGATGATGCTCAGTATCTCCATTTGGTACAGCACTAAAACTACCAGTTCTAGTAGGATTTTGGTAATCATTATTAACACCAAAATGTTGCTCACTTTTTACCATAAAGGCTTCGCTACTTATTGTTCGTGCCTTCCTATCACAGAAATTTTCAGAATTGTGTGTATGGTTTTCCCTTTTCCCACGCTTCTGGTTATTGTTGTCTGTCACATCTTGAGCAGCAGAGTTTTCCTTGAATTCTGTGAAAGACACTCCTTTTCCTATTCTGTTTTGTATGTTGTTATCCCTTTTTTTAAAAGTAATATCACTCTGGTGAGTGGTTATGGGATAACCCAAATCCTTTGACCTATCATTTCTAGGATAATGTCTGTCACTTTTATTTTTTTCATCTGTCCAGTGTTCTAAAGAGCTGTGCCTTTCAGGACCTCTGTTTCTTGGTAACCCACCACTTTCCAAAGCCTGCCTTGAATTCTGAAAATCCTTTTGAAAACGAGGGGGTTTCTCATTCCTTGGTTGTCTCATGTCATTGCGAGAAACGTGTCTTGAATGGTTCTCTTTGATGCCATTCTGTTCTGTATTCATAACTTTGTGCTGTACTTGATGTGGTGGCTGAAATTGCAATTTTGGTTCTACAAAGAAAAAAATTATTTCAATTAACACATTTCACACAAATAAATTTTAGAAATAATGTTTCAGACTCTGATAAAGCAACACTATTCTTTAGAAATGTGTGCACCTTTGTGACACAGAAATGGAATGGTACACACAGAGAATTTAGCAGACACATTTGAACTGCAATTCCTAGTTATTGGAAAACATACACTACTCTGGGCTGTACTCAGAATCAAACCACCTATGAGCAAGAGAAAAGCCAGGCAGAAATTTCCAGCAGATTACTTGTTCCTCCCTATGGACATCAACAACTCATTTGAGTAAGAGCCATTTAAGGCAGAAAAAAAGAATTCCAAGATGGAGAAAAGAAGAGGGAAGAAAATGAGGAGGAAAAGGGAATACTTTTAATCTGAACTGAAACTTTCTGGAAAAAGATCTTGTTAACAGCTCTTCAGTATAAACGAGAAAAGGCAAGAAATAGAAGCGATAAAATGAACACAGCTGGCAAAATGTAGATAATAGGAATAGTAGCAAAGCCCAGAACTCTGGAGACTCCGATCAGTGAGCCATAAGAGGAACTGCTCAGGCATCACCTTTAGGAGCTTCAACCGGAATTCTTAACTGATGAGAATAAAGACAAGATTATCATGAATATCACAAGAAAGAGGAAACATGCTATGGCCTGCTGGAGAGGAAGGGAACCGTGGGTATCTGTGAAACTTTTCATGGAATTATGAGATTTTTAGGCAAACATGGAATTTTTAATGGGTTGTTTAGGTGAAGAGCAAAAGCAGGGAAGAAATAAAGATGAACCCAGAGGAAAACAAAGAAGAAATTATATTAAATAGGAAAGCTGCAAGTAAGTAGGGTCCTGGTCAATACACTCCTGCATGTGATCACTGTAACCTGTCTCATCTCCTTATTAAATTCTCTTTCTGAGTTCTCTGTTGTGTATGTGAGGCAACATGTTTTTAAACCTACTGGCAAAGTTGAGGCAGGATAAGCTGGTAACTGGGACAAGGAAGACCTGGCAGCTGAATACTGGAGAGACCATGGGTCTTGACAGCCATCTACCAAGAAGACCCCAGACCTGGGCTCACACAGTAGCCAGATAAGCACACTCATGTAACCCTCAAACCAGCTCCAGGCTGTACCAGCCAACAAGCTGGACCAGAGGTGTCTGAGTTGCGTACCAGAGGTCAGGAGTCTCTGGCCAGGAGAGACTCATGTGGGCGTGGGCGTGTTGGCGGCTGGGTATGAGATCTGCTAGCAGACTTTGGACCTCATGGAAAAGGACAATGTAAACCCATTAGAGGGATTCATGTTTATGTAAGCAATTCTGTGCCATGTGGGTGGCTGCAAAGGTGTCATTCTCTTGCCTGTGTCCATGAGCCTGGTGTGTGTATGGGCCTGGTGAGACTGTGCACTCAGGCTCTCATACACTCCCATGGGAACAAATGTTATCACTAGAAACAATGAATGCTGATACCCGACAGTAAATGTATCAATTTTCATAATTACATGCTAGATGGCAAATTAAAACGTAAATTTTACATATTTTTTCTTCTAGAAAAATACTTCCAAGCATCACATTATTATTAGTAGCTCACAGAATTTTTATCAATTTAATTTACTAAATTGCCTAATAAGAATCTAGCTCTATTTTTACATATATTTGATGTAGCATAACTTTTAGAAGTCATATTTGTTTTACCAAAATGACCTAGTGTTTTTATTTTTTAACATGACATAAGTATACATAAGGTTTAGCATCAACATGATCTTGGTAAAAAAAATCTTACTCTATAATTTATTACTTTGAGAGCCATCACGTTTTTAATGCATTAATATGTAAATGTATACTACTCAGAAAGATATAAGAGTTTCATAAATATGCATTATCTTTTTAAAAATGCAAAGATGCCTTTAAATCTTGTATAATTTAATTTTTTTTGTTAGAGTAAAACCTTTAAAGTTAAAAGTACCTCTTTATTTCTTCTTTACAAATGAGACATGAAAATACTGTTTTTTCTTTACTTTATATCTGTAACTTTTCACTGATGATCTTCATTATACTTTTCCACTTCTGTCAAATACCAATCTTACAGACTCCTATCATCTAGAAAGATTTAACTTCCTGATTAATTAATTAAGTCTTTGTTCACAATATTCTTAATTTATACCTCTTCTCTTCTGGTAGTAAAATGCTCAGGCTTCCACTCTTCCTTTGCCCAACCTAAGCTCTTATATCTATTCCTAATGTTAATTACATGTCAAATGACTGAACAGTTTAATGACCCCTGAATGTTTACTCCCTTGTACACACCACTGAAGAAAAACACGTATAAAACGCTAACCTAATTCACTATAAACCATCTTATTTAATATTCTATAACATTAAATCCATTAAATAAAAGTCATTGTTCCAATACAAGAAAAGCAGGAATGGGTTTCATGACTAGATTGGGCATGGTAATATTTTGCTAGGTGGCAGGATTTTAGGTTTGACTTAGACTCAAAATGTTTCCCCTTGAAGGCTGTCCTTTGCCCTTTTTCTACATGAATAAACAGTTCCTGAGCTGAGATGGGTAGTGAGAGTACTTAGTACATAGAGAGTACTTAGTACACAAGCTTTTGCACACAAAAGCATGCAAAGCGTTGCAGTTTAGTTAAAGCCTCGAGGAAAAACTGGAACACAGACATATTCTTCTATAATTCAAAAAAGTTTACTGAAATTTCTATTCAATTTCATAGCATGTAATTGTCTACCCAACATAATTTGATCATAACGTAAAAGCAACAAGCTGATTTGAAAGTGTGTTGCATCCTTTGATTACAGATACTTTTTTTAAAGAGTAGTGGAAAGTTAAAATAATACTACATGCTAGACAGCAGGTAAAGTGACTAGAAAATTTCAAAACAGTGAACAGAGGTATTTTTTTCTAGGTCTCTTCACTGTGACATACAAAGGCTGACACAAAACACCTGACATTTTTTAGTCTAATCTTAAGGTATGCAAAATCCAGCAAACTTATGCTTTCTACAGAGGTGCAGTTCTTGTGCTAAAAGCTTCCCTGGGGACTGCATCATACACGCCAGCCTTGAATGAGCAGGACACATTAATTGATTGTTTGACGTTCAAGCATAAATCACTCACAAATGGAAACTGCCGAGTAACAGTAAATGTTACTTTGTCAACAGTAGTCGACAAAAAAAGCCAGGAGATGACAACAGTACTGGTTCTTCGTGTATTTGTGCTATCTGACCTGATCACCAAAAAACCAAAGGGATTCTAAAGATTCGTTATGAGAAATAGGGATCAACACAAGCACCAAGGAGTCCCATTCACAGACTGTCTACCATAACTGCTTCTACTTCCTGTTCCAACTCCAACAAACCATTAGCAACTGTTCCCAGAAAAGTAATACTTCCTATAGGGCTATAACAAATATTAATTTGGCATTTAACATGAAGATTTAGCAAGCTACTTGCAAACGGTGAGATGGGGTAACCCAGTCATCATTGCTGTAACCAGAGGTTTGGGAACACAGTCTGGAAAAATACATTCCAAAATTAATGATAAGGTTCTTGTCATCTGCTGGGTCAGTTTGGAACCCTCACTCACTTACGTTACTCATTTTGGCTTTTGTATGTGATGACGCAAGAAGACCATACAGGACCAATCACATTCCCCTGATTACAAGAAACCAGCAGGACCAACACAATTTATAAAGCACTGCTCAATGCACAATTGAATTTAAAGAGTACCCGTGGTCCTCTCCTGTGGATTTTATCATGTTTAATAATGTGGTTAAATTCAAAGACCATGGCCCTTCCCACACTGGTGTCAATGTTTTGGGTTTCTCCTCTCAAAGAGAATTATATTTTTATGTAACTGGATGGAAATATATCTTTGAGACAGCTATTTCCAGGGCATGTTCAATCTTGTACTGGCCAAAAGATTAAAAGATTAGAAGCAAATTAGTTATACATTTGCACACACTTCATGTCATGAAGTAAAATTCCCATTATTCAATAGCTTTGTCAAGTTAAATAAATATCAATATAATTCTTTCTAAAATGTAGCAGCACTGAGGAACAGGGACCTGAGTGCATGTTTCTGTTGAAACAAAACAAATACAAGCTGAGTGAGGAGGAGAATAATAATAAAGAAGTGGACAAAAAAATCCAAAACATTCTGATGTTGTATTCACTACAAACTTTAACAGGATTAAAGGACGGGAACAAAACCTGATAATTTTTTTTTTATTCCTTAAAATGTATGAAATTTACCATATTTTTCTCTTTTATATTTAAAGACAAAATACAAGTACAAACCTCATAACATGTATCATCAGTGCTAACACACCAATACAACATATATAAGTGATTTTCTTGATAGTCACAATTAGCTCTGACTGAAGTTTCATTTTTAGAAGTAAAGCTGAATAGGAAATATGACTATTATTCAATTTGGATTTCCTGTCAATAGTATCCCATGTTTGTTGAAAACGTGGCTAGTATGTGTCAGATTTCAAATGTTACAAATTCATTTTAACTCCAAAAAGTCAGACTCTTTTGTTCCCCTCCAAGAGCCTTTGCTCCCAAATATTCAAATAAATTGTGTGACCACAAATTAAACAAATATTTTTAAATTACATTGTATTGCATTACCAATTTATTTCAAACTTTTATTTATTTAGGACTATATAAAGAATAATGTTCATTATTCCTTAATACTACAGCCAAAGCTCTTCATACTTATTCTTTCTGATAATTCTCGTGTTTATTTATTTAAGCTGGCAAAGATAGATGGTTGTTCCTCATAACAAAAGAAAACAGTAAGGAGATTAATGGAAAAAAAGTCTTTTGTGTTTAGTAGCAGAAATTACCCAGGTGCAAGCATAGGCAGCTAACTGAAAGCAATTTCGTCTACTATTTATGTTATCTCCTACAGTCAGGAGGTCTCTCTTGCCAAAATTCAAACTACTTAATTTCAATACAGAGATACTTCTGTAGGTGCCACCAACCATTCACAGTTAAATAAATAAATAAACATGCAGTTTAAAGCTAAGGATATGTTTGTTTTAATTCTTTGCATTTCATTTAAATAAAGTATGTTTACAGTATGCTGTGTTTTACAATTAAAAAGCTAGCAGATCATGGAGTCAGGTACTTAATACTTTTAACAGCTATAATTACTTAAAACAATATTTCATTAACTGAAAAAAAGGAAGTAAAACAAAAAACCTATCACAAGACACCACCTATAGGGCAAAAGACTAACATGCTTTCTTATAACTAATATGTACTTTAAAAAAAAAAACCCACCAAACAACAAGAAACTTAATGTGATGTCTTATCTTTTTAAAAGGAATATAAGTACCTTCCAAAAAAATACAAAGGTACATAAAACAAAACACATAAATGTTTTTCTACTTGGTCTAAATGCAAGTATGAAAAGGTACCAAATCAAAGCAAAAAATTCAACAGTTCTGCAGTTCCTGTTCAGCAATAGAACCACGAAGCCAGAAGTGAATTTAGAAATTCTCCACACTACTAAGGTTTCAGGTGCAATCAGAAACAGTAGATAAGAAAAACAAGGAGGGAGGCACAAAGCAAATCAATCCTCTGTGTACTTGAAAAGAGAAACAATGCTTCTTTTCACGCACTTTTTCTCCCCAGATCATAAAAGATTTTGAAGAAAATTTGGTGTAGCACAGGATTAAAAAATATTTAGCTCAGTTCAGTAAAACTGCCTTTTGTTTTTTGGATTTTACCTTGGCTCTCAGTCCTTTAGAAGGAATTGCACTCTGTCTGAAGCATATAGGACTTTACTATTTGCAATAATGATAAATACGGCCATTCCAGGTAATCATCTGCTCCTGGTCATATGCAAACATGTAAGAGTAGGGGTGTGCTCATTTATTCAAAACCACTGTCCCTACACAAATCCATTTCTTTCTAAATATCTAGAAAACAATATGAGATTTTAGAGACCATACAGGACAGCAAGGTGCCAGAAATACTAAAGAACAATCTATTTTCTTTAATATGTAGTATAGTACAGTGTTTGGTGAATAAAAATGGAGAAAAACCTGGCAGCCTGGGTGCTCCTTAGTGTATTACTGTGCAGGAAAATCAATGAAGAGACATTCTTGGCTATGTAACATTACATATTTGAGTTGTTTCGATCAGTTTCTCCAATGTGCTTTTCATTTCTGACCAATACTTTTCTAATTCTAAGTGAAACTACATGTCTCTACTGCTCACAGCTGACAGGATCAAATGAAATTTAAGAGGTACTAGTAATATATATATCCTGTTTTCTGCAGACATTTGGATGCAGACTTCATGACTGAAGAGTTCACAGTGCTAAGTATGGTCACTGAAAATAGATCACTCTGCAAACACTTTTAAAACTCCTGTCATCTCGGTTTGAATGGAACTTAAGACAAGTAACAATTAAGAATTTAACTGGAATGATTTTCAAAGGCAGAGGCAGTAAAATGGCAGAAAATTAACTTTCAATATATGATTTTAAGGAAGTGTTTGAATTCATCAGACTGCAGAGCTTTTCTCAAATTTGGCAAGGAAAAAAGCACTTTTAAAAGTAAAAAATACATATGCCTATGTATTTCTGGAAAAAATCCATTTAAAAGACTCTGCAAGCAAAAGTAAAAGCTAGTATAGAAACAGAGATGCAATCCTATGGGCTATACACACTCAGTAAGGAAAATAAAAGCTAAGAACTCAAAACTAAGCAACCACTTCAAAGCCTTAGAAATTAAAAAGTACAACACCTACTTTTTTTTCCAGAAGAAAAAAAAGGCAGAAGGATTGAAAGGAATTTCACAAAATAATCAGGACACTTTCTGAACTCTTCAAAAATGCTAACAAGTTGAGTCTGGGTTTTTTCAGGAAAGTGGTTCAGGAATAGTACGCTGGATTACATATTGATCACTCAGATAAAGCAAGAAAAACCAACATAGCGATAAAAAAACCAAAAACCCTGTGTGTCATGCTAAGAAATATGCCAAAACCTTTGGTAACTGAAGGAGTACCGAAGCTTTAAAAAGTTTTAGTAGAATTATGTTTTACTTCTTATGACATTTATGGAATTTTTTTTTTTTTTAGGAGGATAAAACCTCATAAAAGCGATGTGTATTTACCTTTAAAACACAATATTGAAGGTTATGAACTGAAGTAAATATAAAAAATATATCTATGTTTTTACTCACGTAACACTATGCTTTATTGTTTACATACATGTACTAAATCCAAAGGGTAAGTCCCCCTAAGCAATCAATACTATTATTTTAAAAGAAGCGATTCACTCATTTCACAAGTCTTGATAAACTACTATTACTTCCTTACTAGAAAATCACTTACAATAAGAAATTTATATAATCCACAGGGATTAATTCTTTCATTTTCCTTTAAATGTCTTTCAGTCAAACATAAAAGACTTCTGTAGTATCTCAATAGAAGCACAAACTGTATCCAAAGAAAAAGCAATGTTTGCAACGTAGGCAAAAAACACTACCACTGTTTTAATTTCTGTTCACTGTAAAAAATCTAACACATCTTTGGTAAGTAAAATGAGTTGCCAAGAAATATCTCAAACATCATTCTCTATACCTGCTTTCTGAAAATATGATTATATTCATTACCTAAACAGTTTACAAAATTGTATCAGCTAATGCAGAATGACAGTGTATTTGAAACGTATATTCTTTTAATATTTTAGATTTCTGATAAATACAGAGAAGATTTATGATATCATGAGTGAAGACTCACGATTCAGGAAGAATCCAATCAGATTAACAAACTGTGATTTATGTCATCTTATTTCAAATTACTGACTTTTAGTCATCTAACCACCACAAAGCAATTTATTTGACCTTTCTTCAAAGGAGAGGAATAATTCTCCAAGTACTCTTTTCTTTTAATCACTGACTACAGAGAAAGTTCTAGGAATCAACTTTTAGATCACAGAGTTAAGAAAAAGAATTCTACCAACACTGTCCAACATTTGTTCCAGATACATTGATTTCCGTAACTCACCCTCTACTGTTAGAGTACCCATTTTGGATTCCAAGAAATCAAACAGTGTGCTTGGTGCAGATGGTCTGGCATTTCCTAGCTCTTCTTCATCTTCAGGTCTTATTCGGCCTCGGCCCTTCCCCTTACCTGTAAGCATTAAAGGCTTTTTGTGAATGGGGAACAAAAAAATAAAAAAACACATACACTCCTTATACACTTGATTTACAAAATGTTTGTATTTTCTGGCTTTAAAAATTCTGTCACAGAAAGGCAGTGATAGGACAAGGGAGAACAATTTTAAACTAAAAACTGGGGAGATTTAGATTAGATGTAAGGAAGAAATTGTTTACTATGAGGGTGATGAGGCACTGGAACAGGCTGTCCACAGAAGCTGTAGATGCTCCGTCCTTGGGAGTGTTCAAGGCCAGGCTGGATGGGGCCCTGAGCAACCTGATCTAGTGGGTGGCCTGTCTGTTTGGAGGGTGGGAGAGGAGGAACTTCAAGGTCCCTTCCAACCCATGTCCTTCTGTGATTCTAAGATACAAGTTTCCCATTTAAGGGTAATTAAATATTTGACTTCCAAAATTTTCACAAGAATATAACACACAGAGGCCTTTCTTAGGGATTTGCTTTCAGGTTTGCAATGCATTCTAACTTCCAGGAAAAAAACACGCAGGTATGCCCTTCTATAACTACATTAGTAATCTGCCATAAACAAATTCGTTGGCTTGTAAACAGTTTTGAAGCATCCCTTTGCAAGCTTTACCTCTAGGTGGTGGTCCTTGAATGGGTTTCTGTTTACTGTTGTTCAGAAGAAAATTTAATGCTGCCTCTAGGCTGTTACTGTTATCCATAAGTGCCTGTCTTGCTGCTTCTTTGCTAAAACCCATCTCTGTTATGTGTTTTAGAGCCTTTTCATCAACCTGAAATAAAAGGTACACACAGAAGTAATAAATACAACACTCTATAAACCCACCAGATTTTACATAAATTTTTCTTTAGTTTTAAATTGAAACATTATTTTTTGTTTAATTGACTATAAATATTTCAGTTTTATATAAAATTTTCACATACAATCTCCAAAGAACCAGCTAATCAATGGGTTTTTTATCAGTAGTATTGTTTTTAATTCATTAGTTTTCAATTCTACTATTACACGCTTTCAAGCACAAATTTTCTTAGTCTATATGAAAACTAAATGAAATATCTCAAAATAATATGGGTATCAAAACTAACCATCTGTTCCTGTTTGAACCCTTCCACAGAAAATTTATAGACAATACAAAACCCAGTTACTTCTTAAAATACAGAGAAAATATAATTGGCTAGAGGTTTTGCAGAAGAAAGCAAAGAAATGCAAATTATTTACTTTTGCAGAAATACAGGCTCTGTTATTCCAAACTGTATAGAGCTTGACGACAAAAAGGCAAAGCAGGAATCACAAAGCATTAAGTACAGAAAATAACCTTGTACCTGCACCAAAATTATACCAGTTACCCATCTACTTCAACAGCTGCAATCAAAAACATTCTTAACTGGAATCCCACGAATATAACATAACATTGTATCTATAGGTTCAAAAATAGCAATATCAAGACCCTATAAAATAATCACAAAACCCCAAGCCTAACGGAATCTAACCTCTAAGATACAAATTTAAACTTTACTGGATAAATATTTAGCCCAGAAACACACTGAAACTCATCACCATCTCAGTAAGGTACAAAAGCACCCTAAGTATTCTAAGCAGACCTCAAAATTAATTGCAAGGAATGTCGTCATTCTTCAAGGTATTTTGATTTTATTCTTGTTATATTTGGGGTTTTGTTTTTAATATTACACATTTAAGATTCCATTTAAGTCTTCTACCTTACCAGTTCTCGGTAGACACCTTCATTCTTCCCCTCTGGTTTTGCTATCTTCTCTTTCTGGAACAGTTCCCTGTTTCGATTCCCTCCAGCACTCACACTGAGATTGCTTCTGCTACTACCACCACCTCCTCCAAATGTCTTGGTCTTTGGATAAGCAAAAAAATAACATTTCAGCAAACATAACTTACGAAAATAAACCTCAATATTTAGCCAGTAGAAAAAGTGCAGTACTTTTGTTGCAGTGGTATTTTTTTTGATTATGCTCTGGGTCAACAAATAAAGCACTAGTTTACACACACACAGAAAAAGATGAATTTATTAGTTAGGGATTTTTTTCCCCTGTGCCCAAATGAGGCTATAAAAAGGGTATATAATTCTAGTTTTTACGACTTACTAATCAAATTTGAGAAATAAACTAAAAAAAAGACCAAAGAGAACATAAAAACCTGACACATTGGAACTAAATTTCCTAGCTATTTTTTCAGACTGAGTTCAGGGAATCATGGGGGTTTTGAGAACTTAAAAAAAGCAGATGAAAATTGACAACCTGCATTAATTAGTTAAATCTTATTAGCGAAATTGTAAACCCCTCATTTTTTAGCAGTGCTATCAAAATCATATCTACAATAAAACGTTATGATACATTTATTGGCTTTATTAAAATAAGAACATAGCCATCAATCCAAAAGGACTCTAATTCTGATTCATCTTTTTAGAGCTACAGGAGTAGAATTATAAGCAGGCAAATTTCAGAAAGCATTTGTCATTTAAGAGAGAAATACTTAAAATAACAAGAAAAGATCAATCGCAGTCAGTAAAATGCTGCAACACATGCATTCTAACCTCTTTGCTCTTTGCTACTTCTGCAATAGCAGCTGTTCTCTGCTTTTCAAATTCATCATTGTCCGCAACAGTTTTTACAGTATTTGTCATTTGCAGAGTCTTTCTGCGATCAAGGTCTCTGCTGTCCACTTGCACATGGGATGCACATTTCTGAAAATGCAAAAGAAATTTTTAATTAACTCTTCTGCCTACTGTCATTTGAAAAAGACCAAAGTATTATTCCATTACAGTAGTAGACCCTCAGATAAAGACTATGATCATGTAGCTAAGGCATCATGATGTAATCATGATGATTCTTGGAAATTTGATGATCCTTGCCAAATTCTTTGGCATTTAAGAAGGGACTGCATTAGTACCCACATGATCTGACCAGCAGGACCAAAGGCTCCACACACTAAATAAAGTCAAGTTTGAAATTAAGAGGAAAAATGTTACTGGAAACTGGCACAATAAAGACAGGATTAACATGGGTTTGGGGTTTTTTTTTAACAGGCACATTTTTGATATCTAAGTTATCACAGTCTAAGGTTTTTTGATCACCTTTACCTAACTGGAACAAGGTACCTAGATATCATAATACAGGTACTTTTATGAAGTGACAAAGAGAAGTACACTATACCTGCCCAAAAGGTACAAAAGGAGGAGGACCACCTTCTGTTCCAATGTTACTCCTATTGTGTTTTGCCAAACTCTGTAAAAGAAAATTGATAATTAATAAATTGCAAACAGAAACCGGATTATATAAATGTCTCTATTTCAGAAAGTATATGAAACTTGCAAGATGGACATTTTAAGCAGAAAAAAAAAATGTATTTTTAAATCTTGGGTGACATAAGTTAAGAAGAAGGTTGGAGGAGAGGCAGAGAAACAAAGAAAACTATGGAATTTTGCATAATCACTAGGGCATAGAGCAAGTGTAGAAAATTCAGTTATATACCAAAATCTACACTAATAGAACAAAGCAGCACACAGATAGGCAGCAGATGTTTCTTTATACATTGTCCAAAGAACTTGCTGCCAGTAGAGATTATAAAGGCACACAGCACATTTTAAAACGGATTGGACCAATTCAACCTAGAGAAGGGAAGCTTTAGGGGGACTTTAGCAACCTACATGATGGTGACAGGCTCTTTTCAGTGGTGCCCAGTAAGATGACAAAGACAGTGGGCAGAAACTGAAACAAAGGAGATTCCCTCCATCACAAAACACTTTTGTGAAGGTGACTGAGACAGGGAGGTTGGAGAGTCCCCATCCTTGGAGATACTCAAAAGCTGCCAGGACACTGTCCTGGACAATTGGCTCTAGGTGGCCTTGATTGAGCCAGATGACCTCCATCCTTAACCATTTTGTGGAATTCAAGATCGCAAACACAGAAAGGATTAGTCGGAATTGTAGCCCCTGCTATAATACAGCAATTCTGCATGCCAAGGCTGTATAAGTGCTCAGACTGTCATCTCTTCCTAAAAACGATCTCCTTTTTGTCACTGCTGGAAACAAAATGCTGTGTTACTAGGGAAAAAAAAGAACAGGTCCTTAATGCTGTTAAAATGCACCAAAATTGTATTTCCTATAATGTATCTCTTTTATCATCTTCATTTCTTGCTGTCCTTTTCCCCCCGTAGACAGTCATGCATGACTACATATACCCTCCGTTGTCAGAGACAGCCTTAATTATTTAAGCTGCATATGACATTTACCTATATATTTATTACTCCAATGTAGAATTGATTTAAATCCATCATCTGAGAAATTGAGTATAAACATGAATAAGCTTTAAGCCACTATGTTATCTGAGAATTTCTTAAACTAAGTAGTAGATTAATTTAGCTAATACATACTCAAATTAAAACTTTTGGCCCACTCTTTTCAAGTTAACTACTTTTTTCAGGAGCCAAAGACTGTTTTCTAAATAATTTATGGTTATTAATTACTTTCAAGGATGAAAAAAAAGAATAATCCTTTTCCTCATGCCTTGGAGCAAAAAAACCACTGATAAAGTATTCAATGAATTATTCAAAAATGCACTTAGAAGTGCAGAAATCATAAAATTTTTCTGCTTTAGTTTCAATCAGTTCACTTAAAGTGATGCCTTGGAACTATGAGCTAACCAAAGGCTGATCACTGCAGCATGCTCATACCTCCCTGTACCTATTAACTGAAGCAGCACAGTACAACAGCGATTTCACGGCCAAGCCACTTCACTTCCCCAGAGCAGGCACTCCAGGTGCAATAATCCCTAAACTTTTTCTGGGGTTTCTGTTTATTTGCTTGTTTGTTTGTACCTAGAGAAATGCAGGCAACTTTGGAATGAACTCCCACACTGAATCAAATTATTAAAAAAAAAAAAAATTATACTCTAGCCAAGAACTCAAGCATTTGATTAATTACTCATGTCCTATGTCCAGGAAGAGCATGCTGAATTTACACTTTTTTCCTTCTTTCCCAAATGAGAAGCAAGAAAAAACATAGAAAAAAAGATTGTTTCAATCTACTGCTCAAATATGCAATTGGGCAAAAGGCAAAAAAGCCCTTAAAAATTGACTGCCTATTTACCAACATTTAGCTACATAAATTTTGAATCATAACAATTTATTGCCTAAAACTGTTATCCATAATGAAAGAATTCTAATAATCTAACGGTAAATAAGAGCCTTAAACCTTCTTCTCAAGGAGGACTCTCTGCTGAGAAGAGAGAGTAGCTGCTTTAGAAACCAAGTTTCACATCGCCCTAAATAAAAAGCAAACTGGCAACATGAACAATCTTTTTTAACTTACAATTAAATTTCGTCCCACCCCAGTAGTAACTATCATTTACAATACACTTAGTTATAAATACATTTAGTATGCTTCTTTTACCCTTTTTGCTCTATTTGCATCATGACAATAAAAACATATTTCCTAGGGAATCTCTTAAGAAACTAAGGTTTACAATACGAGATTGCTAGATATTCTGCACTATTGTACCCTCACCCTTCTTTCTACCTGCATTTTGAAGTACATGAAACTACTCTCTTAGCCTCACCTTCACCAAAATAGAAAACTCTTTAAGTATACTAGAGAGCTTTACTTTTACATGTTCAGCAATTCTAAGTTTTAAAAGTATAAGAGCCAGCCAAACAGTCTGACCAATCATCTCAGCAGATTTGCTTCAGACTTCACTCATATACTGTATATATTGTCTGGTGTTTGGTTTACCAGCTATACAGAATACTCTTGCTTCATAAGAAGGGCACTAGTGGTATCTCACAGGTACTGATCCTTCATGTTTGGAACATCAGTCACCATCAGAACAAGAGGAACACTAAGAAGCAATAATTATCTGGAACTGTATTTTTTCCTAAAAGTGTCCATGACACTTTACCTTACATTTCCAAATAGTCTAGAAAAAAAATCTCACAGTAACAGTCTCATTTACTCCTTCCTTATTTATTTACTGTTGCTTACATAGGGACACTTGACAAGACCTGAAATTTCCAGGCACGAATTTACTTAATGATAAAATTGAATGCTACAAGGAAGAGCACATTTATTCCTCATGCAGTGTGATAATACTGCATTCATTCTACATATGCTACATTGTAGCGTGAGTCTTTTATAACTAAAACTTAATTCCTCCTGAAAGCAATTTCAAACACTCTTCTGAATGAAGCAAAACAGTAATGCAACTGAAAAACGAGAAGATGACAAGTAGGTTCAAGGGCAATAACTTAAGACTGGATAAACAACTTCTATTCTAAAGTTTCATAATGTTGTTTGGCTTAAGAACACTAACTTTATACTAAGTATAAAACCCTCTTATTTTATCACCTACACAGGAAGACAAATTAACACATCTCAGACTTTCTAGTGGAGAGAAAATAAAAAACTGCCTTCAAAAATAAAAATTCTTGCTTCAAAACCAGTAATTTGAAATAGCCACACAAATAAAAGTTTTATGTTTTTTTTATGCAAACACAGTTCAGCATTTTATTTAAGCTTCTGTGGCAAGATTCAACAAGGAATGGCAATGTCCGTATCACCTCTCAGATATTTTAGCAATTATGCTTATTTGTCAACTGCTCTCTTCTGCAAACCGTTCTGAACGGGACAGAAGCATCAAGTTCATAGGGAAACTGCTATCATGTAGCATCTGGCTTCTACAGACTTGTTTGAGCCCTATCTGTCTAGCTGCCAGTCTGGATATAGAACTGGAACTACAATTTCCAGCGGTCATGGTTCACCTGTCCAAACTGATTTCTTGTCACCAACAGCTTTTCTGACATGGCCACACTCACGTGCTGTGAGCTGGTCAACAAGAAGAAGAAAACAATACTCTGGCAAATTCCAAAAGTTTAGGAACCAGAGAGCTGAGGGGATAGCAGCAGGCAATAGCTAATTTTCTGTATCTTACTAGAGCAAATCAGTGACAGCTACCACTCTGTTAAATGTATCACATACAGCCAATAGAACTGGCAAACGAGTGCTGAAAGTTGTAGTCAGCAGCACGCCTTTGGTTATTAAATGCTTTGGTTTCTTTATTTACGTAAATAGAGTCCGTCCCAAGTTATTTCTTGATGCTGATTTAAAAACCAATTAATAATTATAAAGCAAAACTTATTTGTTGAAGTCCAGGTAAAGGAAATTTGAAAACAGACTATCCAAAATATCACCAAGAAAGCAAACCAGTTCTATTCTGGTCTTACGAATTACATGGCATTCTTAACAATGTGTTAGGTCTATGTTCTCTCTTCTTCCCCATCTATCTTAAATGTCAGTGTTTTTTAATTGAACAGAGAACTCACAACACTTAATACTAAGGAAGAATAAAAATCATAAAATAGGATGTTTCTGCTGTTGGCCCCAGAACCTTTTTTATTCTGAAAGCTTCATTTAAAACCAGGAATGCTTTTGTGTTTTAAAAAAACCCTTATTTTCAGCTATAAAAGCACAAAAAGGATGCCAAATGGAATCTACTAGAGTGTAACTGTAGCATTCAAATAAATTTTGGCCCAGTTTGCTGAAACCAATTGAGTGCAACCAAACACCAAAGAAGGCTAGTTCTAACAAAAACGACTGAGCCCAACGTAGCAAAAAGTACTTCATACAGAACTGACCATCATGTTCATAAGCAGCTACTCTGTTTCAATCCCCGGAGAATACAGAAAGGAATCAGTTCTCAAGAAAAGATCACTTGTAATTTCTTATTTTGCAGCATTATACATAAGAACTACTTGCATACATTTGGCTACAGCCCCAAAACTACTCCAATAGCACAGTTCTAAAAGCTTATCATACAAAAGTTCACAGTCAACAGCATAAGCTTGGCGTTTTTAAATGTAATATGCAACTTGTTAGACAAGCACTTCCAGTGGTGTTACCTCACCCTTTGTAATTCCCATTTTTCTATAAGATGCTCCACTTCACCTCCAAGAACTGCTGTGTTACTGTCATCCAAAAGCAAGAATCCATTTCTCACTTCAACAATTCCTGAAAGCTTAATTTTTGTTCCAGGTGGAGTGTTCAGGCTAGAGGTAGAAACAAAGCCAAATAATTCAAATACATTTATTAATATTCACAAAGAAACATATAAAAACCTACTCTTGTTATTATTCCAACATTTTCACATGCCATAATAAAAAATTAGCATAAAAAGCACAGTACTTTTCAATAGCTTTATTGGAACACTTCCCATCCATTACAGAAAAATTCCATACTGCAAATTAGATTCTAACAGAGATGAATATTGGCAAACTGTCCGTTTGGTTAATATTCAATTTCACAATATCAAACTAAGGATATGATTTGTTTAGCCTAACAGACAATATTCTTAGACAACTGACTTTGAGGTTGGTTCCTCATATTTACAGTTAAGAGTGGATCTCCAGATATTGATCATCTCATTTTTTTCAAACATTGAACTTAGGAGACACAGAGTGGTTTGAAAGGAACCTTTCTACACATTGCTAAGAGCTAGGACTGTACTAGAATAAATACAAAAAACATGCATCTTGTAGCGCTTCTTATTACTCTCTAATTTAAAAACATATGAATACTTTCTGTCATCAGCTCCCACAAGAAGCCACCTTATCTTCTTCTCATGTGAGTCTACCCTAGGAAAAGCAACAGTACAAGAATAAAAGAATCACGTATTTCCAACATGTAATTGAAAGATATGACAAGCAGTGCAATCTGGAAACTGCTTCTTCTTGTAAGAAACAGGACACAGATAGTTAAAACCTTTCAACTGAGAGACAATAATCTCTTTAAAATATGCTAAAGCTACTGTTGCAATCGCAGGCCCATATCAAATGGTGAGGAACATTCACAGTGGAGTCAGGCAATTACAGTACCAGTGGCATTTAACCTTAGCAATGTTAATGGATTTTTGGATTGTTCTGATAAAAGCAAAGAAAACTGGATCAAAAAAGAGACATGAAAGAAATAAAGAAAAAAAAAATTAAATTAGGCAAGAGGAGAGGGGTAAATGGAAACCATAGTCATGAAAACCTATAATTTAAGGGAAAATTGTGATTTTTATTTATTTAAAGTAACATTATGTACTGAAAAAGCATATTATTGTAGTTTAATAGCCCAACATCAAACCTTACACAATTACATACAACACAAATCTTTAAATGTTACGTAAAAAGAAGAAAGAGCTCACAACATTACTAGAGTGATGAGTTCTCTAACATTTTTGAGATTTTATCAAAAAGCTTTCAAATTACGTCTTGTACTGAGTGTTCATCTTTAAACATTTTGTGATCTAGAATCTACTTATACAGGAGTCTGTTTGCCTTCCTTTACTGCTCTCTTTATATTCACATTGGAATATGATATTCCAAGTTCTGCTGGCTCAAGCTAAAATTAAAATATCATTAAATGTTCTGACAGCATCAGTGTAAACTGCAAGCTGGCTCCTGCTCAGAAGGAACAGTTTAACAGTAAAAGATGGCATTCAAAAATTAAGTGTATATCTATAGCTAACTGTTGCAGCTAGCAGACAAAAAAGAAGGGTTTTTTTTAAACCAAACTGATCTGAATTAGAAGAGTGCAGAGCACACCATGACTCTGCAGAATAAACACCAGTGATCATTTTTAGCATCTCCATAACTGAACACACAAAACATCCCCATGTTCAGCAGTAATCAGCTCTCTTACCCTTCACTTTTAACTGAAGAAATACCCAAGTTAAAGGACTGCCCATGGTTAAGCAGTATTAGTTGCATTGGCTTAGGTGTGTCATACCTGTGGCATTCCTGCTACAAAGGTAAGGCAAAAGATCTGCTACTACTATAAATTGAGAATCTGGCCCAAGTTTACACACAGCCTCAAAATGCTGCGTACCGTGAAACTACAACTCAGTAGATAGCTGCAGAAATCCACTTTCTTCCATAATGTACTTCAGCATAAACAGAACTGTAAATTACATTCATATGTACCTCTGCATGCTGAATTTAAGTTTCTCCTTTATCTACAAATCCAAGAAGGAAGCCTCTTTTATCAAGCAATTTTTGTTATCAAATACTAAGGAGACTTCCATTAATTCAAGGACATTTAAGTATCAAATGCAAAACATGGAAAAGAAAGTTGTTCACCTTATTTTTGACATGCTACTGTATTCTATAGCTGTGCAGCTTGTGTGTCCATCAGTCATCTGTAAACGTAACATTCTGGGAGCAGCCTGAGATTCTTCGTTATCCTTTGGTGCAGCAACATTGCGAATTTTCTGTATTTGCAGGACACATGGCCCTTCCAGCTAGATAAGTCAAACAGAAAAGACAGAACTGAGAGCACTGTTAAGCAAACACACTGCAATATCTAGACACACCAACAGATGCCCCCAGGCAAAGAAAAGTGTAATTTGATCAGGCAGTCATGTTCAATTTTTATCACTCATGTACTGTATGTTCTAAAGCCTGATAAAAATGGCTTTTTCAGAGAAACAGTTGTGACGCTTCACATATCTCTCAGATACCAATTATAAAATAGAAGTGAATGAAAGCAGTTGAGGAAGTAAACAAACAAAAACACCGATACTGTCACTTTGAATATAGTACGGAGTCCAGATAAGATTTCACATGCTGTACTGCAGGGTGTCACTGACAAAGTCTTCTAAAGAAAGAAAAAAACAGCTTAGAAGACTATCTGTTTGAATCAAGAGGAAATTCCAAGTACAACTGCTTTGTAAACACCATCTAGAAACATAGCTTCTTTAAAAAGTGGTCCAGCCAAAACATAACAAACTGAAGGGACATCACTTTTCCGTTGATTATGTAAAAATGGATACCCTACTATACACACCACAATCTATGTTATGAAAAATGAAATAATAACTAAAAAAACCCCAAAACAAACAAAAAATAACCCAAAACAAAACAAAACCACCACAAACACAGAACACCAAAATAAAACAAAATAAACCCACCTGAAAAACCCAAGCCCAAACCAACCACCTAAACCATTTATCACATTTCAGCTATAGCTGAGCCATTTTGATTTTGCTGAAAAATAAAAATTAATTGTCTGTGGCTGCTCAACTGGTCTCTAGCTCCTAAAAGACAGTGAAAAGATGAAAAAGTGCACATTTCACCAGCTTCTAACTTTGAAGAAACAGAATAGATAGCCCAGAAAAACACAAAACAAGCACAGATAACCAGCAGGTAAGTATATATAAAGAAAAGAGAAATTAATAATTAAGAGAATAGGAGCACAGTAGCTTTACTATGATGGCCATAGAAGATCTGATGTAGATATCACTCTCACTGAAAGAAGCTTTTGTAAATGCAGTTCAGTTTTAACTGAAAATCTGATCATCACTTTGAAAAAAAAATAAGGCTGTAGGAAACAAAAATCTACAATCAAAAAAAACCAATGAAACAGAAATTGGGGAGCATATGAGTAACCTTTAACAGGAATTAAATTGCTGGCACCTTACGTTTTCAACTGCTAACCATCAATTTATCACTACTCAGAACGGAACTCTCTTGAGATCACAACTTAAATCCTTTCTGAATGCTTCTTCTGCAATTAATGTTTCCATTGTAATGAAACTAAGTTCTCAAAAGAAAACCAGTAACACCTTAAATGTAACAGCTATTAAATTATACATTATAACTTTATAGTCTTCTTGGCACTTCTATTCCTTTAAAAATACTTAACATATATTTATCATTTATAGTCATCTACATAGAAATGTGAGGATTCAGTTTTTCCAAATCCTATGTAAATGTGGCCATCTTGTGGTTAATGGTGGTAATATTGATTTTTCTTAAAACCATACAAAACACAGATTAATGAGTGAGTGAAACTGCTCTGTGTATTAATGACTGAAGTTGATAACCATCTATAATGGTCAAATACCCATGTTTTGTACTAGGACTCTCCCAGCTTTTATGCAACTATTTGCCTATTATAATAATACTTCAAAATAAAGTTATTATCTATGCAAGATGGAAATACATCATAGGTTCTCAAGATAGAGATAAATAATGCTAGTATTAGTCTTGGTTGAGAGAAACAATAGTAGGACATAGTTTCTATTTTTCACTGAAACATTTCTGAACAACAAATTACTACTTTCTACTGAGAGACTATACGACAAAATAGTTCCTCTCCCATAAAGCAAATATTCTTTTTTTGTAAGCACGTAGCTCTGTAACATAATGTATTTGCAGACATTGCAAGCTAAACAGCAGCACTGATTAAGGAATCAGATTTGCTTTATGTTATTAAATAAAAAATGAAATTACAGTTAAGAAAGCAAGGATTCAGCATACCCTCTAATAGCTTGAGCTAAAAATTATAAATAGGAGTCCTTCTCAAACAGATTTTTTTCTGTGCAATCATTCTTTTCAAAACCTGAAGGACTATCACCCTTCAGGAAACGGTTTGCAAGTGTCTGATTTGGGTTTTTTTAGAATAATTTTCTAAAGATCTGTGAATGTAGATAAAGTTAATAAACTCTTCCTATAAAGTTAGTTTACTAAGATGCTGCATGTATAGACTGCTGCCTAGCTAAAATTTATGATCCTGAAATGGACTCCTCAAGCACACTCCTCAAGTGTGCTTTGCATAAACGGCAATAATGTTTGTGCTTTTCTTCTTGTATAAGTCTGTGCTTACAGCAGTGACCACTCCATTCAGACAACAGAATTAACAAATCCAAACAGCTCTTAACAGCCTCTCTCACCAATCTCGCTTTCTTAAAACAAACCCACCCTAACTTACCAGTATCTGAATTTCAAGAGTAAAGAAATATGTTTCCCCAGACCTTTCACATCAGTGATAGACTGCCAATATTTGACGTAAGGGATAAAGAATTGAAGTGAGAACCACTGCTAGGTTTTAAATAAAATTCCTTCATTTATCCACTCTCTGAATCACATGTAAGGAAAAAAACAAGAAGGGTATACATACAGGGACAAATTTCATTTTTGTCTAAACACACACCATGCATTAAAATCTAGCACACCCAAGTTTTAAGTATAATACTCTTCTCTAGCACATCAAGTGTTATACCATCTAACGTGTTTTATCCACATAACCTGTAGGATACACAGTCATGGGAAAATTACATGAAGTGCATAGCTATAGCCATGGATGTCAGTAGGCAAGTAACACAGCATTAACATGAATCACTATGTATCAGATTCAAGCAGCTACTTCGATTTATTCCTGACCTGCTTTGTTGCTCTCTCAGGATAATGGAGGAGAAAAAATGAAATTCTGATACAATGTCAAGACCAAACAGGTTAAACGACTTTTCAGCAACAAATGAAGTTGCTAGGACTGTTGAGATTTTTATTTAAGCATGTCAAAGTTGTGAAATAAAAACCAAAAAGTCCTCGCTTATGAAGCTTATGTTCATATATTTACACTACAATATATTCAAACATTGGGGGTTTTTGTATGTGAAGTAATGACAAAACCAGACTAATATGCCCTAACAGACTATCATCACACAGAAATCACAGAACACAGAAAAGTGAAGTAAAAATATTGTCTACCTTTTCCACCTTTCCACCATTGATGTCACTGGGGAGGAATTTCTTGCCAATCGTTCTTAAATCTGTCTGAAATGATTACAGAAGACAAGAAAATATTAACTTAAAATATGCACTTAAGAAAAAAAAAAAAACAAACCATAAAATAGGAAAAAGAGCATTTTTTCCATAATGACAACTATTTATTACAGAAATCCACTCCTCTGTGTGATAAAAAACTCAACAACTCAAGAGTTTACAAAAGAAATCCTTCAGCTTTTTATATTATATTCTTGTTTTAAGTACATTTTCAATGTTGATTAAAATGCTTTTAGATAGACAAAACCAAATGACTACGTAACATTTAATTGTTAAACATAACTATGAGGTTTAATAAAGGTAAAACATCTTTCTTTGCTCTCCATCAGGCACTTAGAGAAAAGTATTTTTTGTTTGTGTCTTTTTACATGCACAAATCCTTACTTATTATGATCATAAACAACTCTTCAAAAAGAAAATGTGCTATATGTAATTACTACAAGAACTTGAACAGTATCTTGCCATTAATATATGTCAATAGCCTGCTGTTCTGGCATCCTGATCTAGAACAGAGCAGGACTGTATTTTAGTACCTGAAATATTGTAAACAATTGATTTATTCTGGTTTTCAGTGAGAAACTCTGGTACACTACAAATAAAAAAACAATTATAGAAATGCACTTTTAGTATATTTACGGAGTATCTATAGAGGGGACAAATGCCCAATCCTCTCTCTGTTGCAAATGTTAGCCAGGTAGTGATAAGAAAGCACATTCAGTTTTCAATCGGGGCCCATCTGAGGAAACTCATCTGTCATCTGTCAGTCTCTGAATTGCACACAGGCTCCTACAAACTGTTCCTGCATGTTCCATATCCGTATCATAGAATCATCATAGAACGGTTTGGGTTGAAAGGGACCTTAAAGAACATCTAGTTCCAACTCCCCTCCTATGGGCAGGATACACCTTCCACTAAGAACATATCTCTCAGAGCCCCATCCAACCCACCCTTTAACACTTCCAGGGATGGAGCATCCACAACTTCTCTGGGCAACCTGTTCCAGTGCCTCACCACCGTCACAGTAAAGAATTTCCTCCTCATGTCCAGACTAAACCTACTCTCAGATTAAAGCCATTCCCCCTTGTCCTTTCACTACATGTCCTTGTAAAAAGTCTCTCTCTCCATCTTTCTCATAAGCCTCCTTCAGGCACTGGAAGGCCACAATTAGGTCACCCCTAAACCTTCTCTTTTCCAGGCTGAAGCATCCAAATTCTCTCAGCCTTTCCTCACAGGAGAGCTGCTCCATCCCCTCTGATCATCCTGATGTCCCTCCTCTGGACTTGTTTCAACAGGTCCGTGTCCTTCTTGCACTGAGGACCCCAGAGCTTGGTGCAGCACTCCAGGTGGGGTCTCACCAGAGGGCAGCAGAGGGGCAGAATCCCCTCCCTCTCCCTGCTGCCCACACTGCTTTGAATGCAGCCCAGGGCACATTTGGCTTTCTGGGCTGTGAGTGCACATTGCTGGGTCATGTCCAGCCTCTCATCCAGCAGCACCCCCAAGTCCATCTCAGCAGGGCTGCTCTTGATCTGTTCATCCCCCAGCCTGTGTTGATACTGGGTGTTGCCCCAACCCAGCTGCTGCACTTTGCACTTGGTCTTGTTAAACCTCAGGAGATTCCCATGGGCCCACTTCTTGAGCTTGCCCAGGTTCCTCTGAATGACATTCTATCCTTCAGGTGTGTCAACTTCACTACTCAGCTTGATGTCATCTGCAAATTTGCTGAGTGTGTACTTGGTCCCTTCATCTGTGTCATTAACGAAGATACTCAGTGACACTGGTCCCAATACAGATCCCTGAGGGACACCACTTGTCACTGATGTCCGTTAGGACTCTGAGCCATTGACCACTCTGGATGGGACTGTCCAACTACTTTCTTATGCCTCTAACAGTCCATTCATTAAATCCATCTTTTTCCAGTTTAGAAAGAAGGATGTTCTCAGGGGCTGTGTCAAAGGCTCTACAGAAGCCCAGCTAAATGACATCCGTAGCCCTTCTCTTGTCCACTGATACAGTCACCCCATCACAGAAGGCCACTGGTTGCTCAAGCAGGACCTGACCTTGGTGAAGTCTCCAGCTTCGCAATCAGAGAAGTAGGAAGGGGACACAACTCTTACAAATTCTTTTTAAGTTCTTAGACAAAATAAAAACATTTGAAAGACTGAAGATACATTTATGTCTATTTCATACTTATTTAACCAATTCACACACACACACAAAAAAAGGTAAAAAAGGTCAGCTGACTTCTTGATTTCTTCTGCCTGAAACATGCCTCTAGCAGTCAAGGAAGAATTTGTAAGAAGTGGAATGTAATTTCACTGTTATCCTGCCATTAAGGACACACTGCTACTCTCTACTTTCTCAACAGACAAGTTAATCTTCTGGGTACAAAAACAACTGACTTAGTAATAAAAAGAGATAAGCAATTAAACCTGGCTTTGAAGTACTTGTGCAACGTTTCTGGTTTATTTTTATTATCTATCAAACAAACCTGAAAAAACAACACAGGTACAAATGATTATGTCAGTACTTGTCCCAGCACATGCAGAGTAATACCCAGCAACCCACAAGTATTTCATCTGGGTTTGTATAAAGCAGCAATGTGTTCTCAAATATATGGGCATGCTGCTCTGGTCCAGAAATCAAATGCTGACCCTTTGCATGTTTTCTATTACATTCTTTGCATCTTTGCATTATAATTTTGCTTTAATTCTTTCCATATTCCTTACATGAACTGGTGTCTGCATACACGAGTGGTTGAACACATGCTTTAAAGAATAAGTAAAAGGAGCAGAGGCGACACTCTTTTTCAGAGTATCATCTAAAATCATCTAGTGGTTGAATCCTGACGGTGGACAAAATAATCCCCAACAACTCTGACATAATTTCATTACTTTATTATTTATAATTTCATTAAGGAAGAACACTTTTCTCTTAAGCACTTGACTATATTGTTTTCCCCCTTGAAACTACATATATTTATTACAAAGGACAAAGTTTATACTAAACCATATAAAGTACAGACAAGCTTTAAAACACCTGAGTATGGATTTGATAGAATATGTTAAAAAAAAAATACACAAATTAAGAAAGGCAGCAGACTTACTAATGTTTACCAACAACGTATCTACTAGAATTCTAAAAAACAAGGATTCACATGCACGCTTTTCTCATATCCTCAAAAATATTATGGTTTATTGCTTTGAAGATGTTGCTCTCTCTTGTATATTCCTTGTTAATTTTTTGCCAGAATTATGACTATTAATCCAGATTTCTACAGTAAAGAAGAAAAGCTGGTTTTAGTCACATAAATATGTAGACAACACTGGATATGTAGTCTGAATGTGCTTTAAGGAGTATCATGTCCAGAAGTCAAAGTATAGGTATTTTATTCATCTCAACGAACTTATTTTGTACTAAAATTTCATACCCATGTCATTACATAGCACTTCTGGTTGTACTACTGCTTGTAGTTTGACTTTAGTTTTACATTTTGCAAACAAAAAAATATTTTCCTCTGCTAAATCTGTTCATTTTTTCTCCTACAGTGCAGTTTGGAATAGATGTTCTTTCCAAATAAAACTCACAGTTCACACAGGCAAGGAGAGGTAAGTACTCTGTCTTTACATTAATCACACAGACAATGGTATTAGACACTTAATTAGACAAACAAACCTATACTCGAGCCATTAGATCTACCATTTTTAGCATGATTTGTCAGAAAAAAACGTTTTCACTACCATAACTTACATTAAGGGCAACTAGGATAATATCATTTGTATTAACTTTTTCAGATGAACTTAAGCAAGCTTCAATTCCTTCATCTGAAAGATACCTGTTAAAGAAAAAAAGAATTAGAATATCACATGATGTATCAATGAGACAAACTTTATTTCTGTGTATGAGATTGTCTTTAGTTCCTATCTTTTGTACTGGTGAAGCATAGATGCAAAAATAATTGGAAAATTATTTTATGTAATCAGTTTCCTTACACTGAGATGGAGTTAAGAAAAATATTTCTTCTTTCATAATTTCTAAACAGAAGAAAATTTTTAAAAATGCAAACAAGAAAAAGACTTGCACTTACAAAGTAATCAGAGCCATCACACACAGGGTAACACTGTGCTCGTCACACCCACCCCCCAAATTATAGGAACCTGGTTTCAAAATCAACCCTTTGACCTTTACTTGATGGAAGAAGCATATTTTCACCTGTGCATTTGCAAGGAAAAAAACAAAACAACCATCTCCCATCCTACTCAAAACACAACCACATCTATTTGTAAAGAGCAAGGCTGTACAGTTAATCCCTCAAGGACTGGGGCACACAACACTGCCATCCTAAAAAATGTATTTTGGTTGCCTGGGCTACGAAGAAACTGGTAAAAATGAAAGTGCATTACAGTGTAGGAATAGTCAAGTACGGTGAAAAGTATTAAATAAGAATAAAAATTCTCCTCCACAACCACACTTGGAAAAAGTATTTGTGATGCTGATGGTGGCAGTGCAGGATCAGTATCTTTCTGCAAAAATTCTGTAAGTATACAATAAATTTGTTCATCTGAACACTAAGTAAGTTTTTAATTGATTACCTGAATCCATTTAAAAGGGCTGACCTATTCTAACCTTCGAAAAACACTTAAAAAAAGGATAATTTTAACTTGAGTGGTCAGAAATTGTGACACTTGTTGTTCATTTTGCCTAGTCTAACACATTTGCAGTCCCAGTTTTCATTTTCATGAAGCTGGCAACCTGCCTTCTGCTGCACAGCTCTTCATTTTATTCAAATACATCACAGCAACCATTAAATAATTGACAGATACCCAGTCTGAAACATAGTACTTCCTCAACATTTAAATAACTACTCACCAAGAAATCACCATTTCCCAAATACTAAAAGAATTATTTGAGAAACCAAGATTGATATACACTAAGAAACACTAAAAATAAATAATCCTGGGTGCTTCAAGAAATACTTCTTTTTAAAGAAAATAACATGCACAGTGTAACATATAAACAAGGCAAAATACTTGAAGGGACATACACTTGACAGACCTTTTTGATTCCAGCCCTGGTAACTTTAACATTGCCCTCTCCAGTCCTGCCAGTGTTCCCAGACTAATTACTGGTCCCAGTAGTGCTCTAACCCAGACACTTGATGAGATGTATCTGTTCACATCAGACACTGGGATCTAGCAAACCCTGAATCACTAGCCCACCATCACCAAAAAGAAGAAAAACCAATAATGAAACAATTCAGACAGCAAAAAAATAGATATATATAGAAGCATAAGAAGAAAAAATCCTATCTTTTTTAATAAAAGACAGATGCCTGGGAAGAATAAGGTAGCGAGACGTGTTGGCTTGCATGGGAATACAGAATTTCCCAGCTGAGCAACTCTGAGCTTCAGTACTACGATATGTGAAGATTTATGCAACTCCTGTGCATTAGCAGATCTCATTAGCAGGAGTCAGAAGGTAAAGTAGAACAGCATTCCCACTCCGTGCCAGGGGAAACAGATACATCCAACAGACTATCCTGCTCTCGAGGCTTCAACTGTGGCTTAATTACACCAACAGACTTCCTAGAAAGAGCAATATCATAAACTCTACAAGTTTACCTTCTGCCATCTTCAGCATAAAACTGAACATAAGTGGAACAGCAGGGGCTGGGGGGAGTACAAAATCCATAAGCTGAGTTTTAGACTGTTGGCTAAGTCATGGAAGGATTCTTCCTCTTCTGCTCCAAATGAAAATGAAGTCACTCTTCATTCTACTGAAGCTAGAAGGACTGCAGTTCTCTTACAGAGTTACTTAAGCCAAGCACTTCAGCATAAGCACTACCATTTCCCAGCAAGAAAAAACTATTTTTAAAGAATGAGTAAAAAAGAATCTGACCTACAATTAAACTTTCTCTATATGGGAAAAAATTAATTCTGCTATTACAAAATTCACTGCTGAGTCATGTTTTACTTTCTCACCTCAAAGTGAAGACTGAATCACAGCTGTCAAAATAGCACTCTGGTTTAGTCAAAATTTTCAGTTTATAACACTTTATATACAAATTTATACATAAATTCTCAGTTTAGTTTGTCTCATTATTTAGGAGAGCTTTTGAGACAGAAGGATAAAGACAAATTCACTGGAGAAGACCACTAATTTTTGACTTGTGCTAATTTAAGCAACAGCAGTTAGCGAAAACATTGCCCATCTGACCAAAATCTCTGCCAACTTCACTGAGACACAAATCGTGAAACACCACTGGGGACATCTGTTAGGTTGATTTAAGCAAACATCAAAGCTTTTTAGCAAAAAACTGATTGACTTGGTTATTATAAGAATTTTCAAGAAAGCAAAATCTGTGAATATCAATGTAGGGGGGATATTTTATAGTTTGGGGTTGGTTGGTTTGGTTTTTATAGATGCTTATTACAGGAAAGTATAAATAAGTTAAATGCAAAAGATCAAGATCAAAATTACTTTCAAGAAAAAAAGATCAAATCAACAATTCTCTCAGTAGAATTTTGCTGAAGAACTCCAACAGAGAAAAAAAGAGCTGTCCAGTAATGTGTCAGGTGCTGTTTCTGTGTAACACGATGCAAAACTATAGCTTTAGTAAGAAACGGTCAGAAATTGGCCAGGAAGCAAATTGCAACCAGGAAACTTTGTACACCAGAATTACCCAAAGCACAGATTTCTCCTGCTTTAACAGAAGCTTGAAAGCAGTGTTTCAAGCTTCAGGTATCAAGTCAGTCTTTTCCACTTTAGCCTACTAACATCCTTATACAGACTACTTCATACAGCAATTAGTACTCCAAACATGTTTAGATTTTCTTAACAACCTTACAGAAACTTATTTTAAATAAATTATTTTATTTTCTCCCTTTTCTATGGTCTCATATAAGAACTATGTTTTAGCTTTGAGTATTTCCTGCTACAGGCCCACAAATTATTTAAGAAAATGAAAGTAAGTATTTTTATTAAATTTATTTTAAAATAAATGTATTTATACTGAAAAACATACATCTACCTCACTCAAGTATGGAAAGGGAGTTACAACAGACAAAGCTACCTCTTCAGATGGCATAATCCTTCCCCCCACAACATAGGGATTATTAAGTCTGAGCTTTTTCCACACTCTGAAGGGAACAGAGTCCCCTTTTCTATCTGTTCTTAATGAGGGCATGCAACATGCTGAAGAGAGGACCTTTACAGCATAAGGCCACTCAATTCTTTGTTCTCTGTATTAGGTCAAGGAAGAAAAAAAAAATCTGACCCTGAATGAAACCAAAAACAGTAAAAACCTGCTCCGGAGTCAAAGGGAACAGCCCTGCAGCTCTGTGTCTCTCTTATATTCACTCAAGTGCCTCACATCATCTGCATTACCTGTTCTGCCCATTTTGCAAAATACCACGACCTTAGATAACAAAAGGTGACTTACAGCGTGATCCTATTACATTAATCCAACACATTTCCTACTGGAAAGTGGTAGGAAGCAATCCCAAACCACTCATGAACCAGATCACATTTCTGGAAGTGGGTATAAGTCCCCCAGTCCCCAAGATCTACCTGGCAGTGCTGTAAAAGCAGTTGCTTGTACTACAAGAACAATTCTTGCTTTCCACACCTCCATTCCAAGCTCTTCCCCTCAACTTTCCTTTATAAATCAAGGAGACACTGGGAATAACCCGGCACAGAAATGCTGCTCCCACAACCAACAAACTTTCCTTTTTTCCTTCTGTAAACAAACATTTCAGAATGAAGCATTTTTGCTTAACATAAAGCAGCAAAAAAATAAAAAGTAAAATAAATGGGTGAGAAGTAGAGTGAGCAGCAGCCAAGCTCCACAAAGCTCTCCCAGAAGTCCAAAGCAAGCCAGTGGCTGACCACTGACATCTTACAATGACAGCAATGACACAAATTACTTCCCAAAACCAAAAAAATTCCAACAACACACACCCCACAACAGAACCTTCTGCTATGAGGACTGGTAACCAGACTAACATACACTGAAAGCATCTTTAGTTAACAAGAAATAAAGTACTCATTAGACTTCTTTCTTACACATTTTAAAACAATCTTAAAAGTTACATATTGAAGTCATGAAAACAACTGCATTGATTTCAAGGGAATTTTAGCTAGTAGTGCTGCAGGAGTCACACAGGGATTCTGTGGCCTTGGAACATTAATACAAATTAGAAGAAAAAAGAAATAAAATCACAGTTTACAACCAAATTGGCATAAAGCTAGCACACATGGTTGAGATGGTTATTTGTGGACCATTCTCAAGAGAAAGAAGAACAGAAGAGAAAGGAAAATAAATGTTTCTACTGCAATCCTTTTGCATTATGCTTGCTGAAACCTGAGGGACATCTCACCTATTCCTCCCCCCACTCCAGCTCCATTCATCTGAGACATTAAGCAGTACAATCCTCTTAGCAACAGCTTTTGTCAGAAAAACATCCAGAAAGTACCTGCATTACCACCTTCAAATGAAACATTAAAACAAAACCATTAGTAATGAATCAGCATTTTCTACATGAACCATTCACATATAAATCCAATTCTGTAATTTTTCTGTCAAAATGTTCTCAACAAGCTTTGATGAAAAACATATTTCAGTAATTCTTCCTTTGTAATACACAGAAAAACATATTACATCAGTGACAGGCAGAGCTGTCTTCCCACTGCTCCTTCATATCAAGTATAGCATCAATTTAATAACCCACTTTTGCACATTATAGGTGTGCAGATTCTCCTTTTTGGTGCTTCCCACTGCTGTGGGATATAATCATAGTACCAGTCTTGCCTGTGCCTCTCCTTATCTCGCTTTATGTTCTGCTTTACTTCATAAAGAACAAATTACACCTGATGCAGCCTGAATAGACAGATTTCTGTACTGCTACTCTATTACCTATGTCTGAAACACCAAAGAAAGTGGCAGAATCAAAGCAAGATACATTTTTTGTCTGCTCTATACTGCTGGATCAAACACTTCATCTGCAGACAAACAAGCACGTGTATACACACGCATGCACAAAAAGGTTTTAAATGAGAGCCTTATTCTCTAATTAAATCCACCAGGTAAACAACTCTCCTAATAATATTTATTTTTCATGAGCAGCTTTCTTGAAAAGCATGTTTTCTCTCTTTGTAATTAACAGTTCATGCACAAACACAAATCTTTAATCTTCCATCCTTTTTCTATCACATACTTTTTCTAGAAATCCTCTGTAATTTTCTTCTACCATCTCTAGAATTAACATCTTATTAAGTAGAAGCTTTCTTTAAGGAAAGAAATAAACAAAGAAAATTAAAAAATAAATATGTTCTATAAAATTTATGCATTCCTTCTCAGAATCACTGTGATATTAGCAGCAAACACAAACTGCACTACCACTTCTAATTCAATGCCAGCCACACAAATCAACATTCGAGTTTCACAGTAAATTTTATATAGCTATTTTCACTGTGTTTATGCAAAAATCAGAATGGTCCTTATATTTCTTTGCTACAGAAGCAGATTTATACAATTGTGCCATAAAAAGGTAAGGTTTTCAAAGGAAAAAAAAACTGCAGAAGGCTTTCAAATTTTTCTTACCTGATAACACCTCAATAGAAGAGAGAACACTTGAAGCAATTAAGCAATGAGCATCTTAAAAGACCGCAGTAGTACAAGACCACCACTGGGTGACAGTGTTGTTCCATGACAGAAAAACTGTATCGCTATGCCGGCTATTTTAAAAACTTGGGAGTTCTCTTAATAGGGCTTCAAAATGTTTTGCTGAATTTCAGTTGTAAAAAAGAATTACATACAATGTTAGAAATTTCACTGAGGGGCTATCCACTAGAGCTCTTTAAAAAAGAAAATCAAACCACATTTTAAGACATTATTATCCAAATACGAAAATTAGATTTTCAAGGAAGTTTTTCCATTGTCCTTTAACCAGTGTAACCATTACTGGGAAGCCACTAACACTGTTCTTCCCTTCACCTTCTGAGCTTTCAGTTTAAAGAACTAAATGGGCAAAACTGGGGCCTTTATCCACAAGGCAAGCATCTGCGAGAAATGACAAACCTAAATTCAAGTGGCATTCTTGGTGATTTTACTATTAATATTCTCACACCAAGAAATGCCTTTTCTTTTTGCAATTGCTTTTAAAGATTTACTTCCTACTTCTTGTTCTCTTCTTGTACATTTGGTATATTATTTTGGACCTACACCAACAATTATTGCTATAAACCGTATTTTTGTTTTCCTATCACTTTTTCAATTTTTTAACAACACTTTGAACTCTGACCTGAGCACTCACAGCTTTGCAGATTTAAGGAGCTTTATCTCATGTTTGAGCTTAGTACTTCACCCAGGTTTTTAATGATAGTATCAAATCAAGCATGACCTAGATGTTTTCACGTAGCCTCAGATTTTGACAGTGAACCATCTGAAGCCATTCTTCCTAGTACAGTCAAACTAGTTTTATAATTGCCTTACAGGAACTTAATCCAAACTGTTCCCCTATTTCACTCCTTAAAGATGCAAACCCAAAATGTTAAAATAACAGAATGGACTGCATTGCATCACTGTTAAAAACCCACTAAGTTTAAAGTGGATTTATGCTTGCAAAAGCCTATTTAAACCATCCAGAAAGCACACTGACAAATACAGAATTTTGGTTACAATTCAGTAAGCATTTCGATGAAGAGACACCAAGGTATTTAAGTCTATCTCTAAAATATTACTGACATTTCTAAAACTGGTGCACAGCCACTACATCATCTCGGTTCCCCAGGCAGTTAAACTTGCATCCCAGCTACCTAACTTTTCACTCCTGGGAATACACCATTTCCTTAAGTGCAGTCTCCAACCCGAGCCAAGCTGAAACCCCAGAAAGGAACTCATAAAATATACATTCACAAGCTCATGTTTTCAGATGTTTAACTGACAAAACTTAAGGCCTAAACCTCTCTCAGATGTCTATGACTCTTGACTTTCAATGAAAACATGGACTAAGAAAGTCAATGTATTTTTATAACAAACAAAAAAGGTTGGGTTTTTTTTACATTACATAATAAAATCAGAATGACTGTCATTACTGCCCCCACCTTTTTTTTTTAGTGTGAGAAAGCAAATCCAAGTTAATTAGTGCTAAAATCTATTTTGACAGTAAAATCCTGACCTAAGGAAAGCATAGCAAAAGCTCAGTGCCAAGGAAAAGGAGAAAAACCAAACTGAAAACAAAATCCAAAAGTGCAGTGCTTAAACAATGCATTAGCTTCTTCCCAGGTTACTTCTACCTGAAACTTCCAGTACAAATTAGATAAAGACCAATAATTTAGGAGCACTGCAGTTCTAAATATATGCAATATCCAACACAACAAATATTATTTCACCACATAAGCAACACTAGTGCAGCAGCTGACAGTGAGGGCCAATGCAAGCACACACTGTGCTGCTCCTTCGGGAACCTCTTGCTCCTCGCCCAGCCTCCATCTTGATGGGGAGCCACTTCCTTGCCCTCCTACCAACACTAGAGAGGCAAAGGGCCCAGATGGAACTGCTCTCCCTAATAAGGAGCACTTTCCTTCTCTCCTACAGTAACAATGGAGAGGAGAGCTGCCTTATCCCTGGGTCAGAAGGTCCTGAGACAGGATTTGGCAGTAAGGAGGTTTCTGCTCGGTGTCAGAGGCAGAGGGCGCCTCAGCAATCTCTCAAGGGCTTCAAAGTTGCATTTCTATTAGGATTTTTTAGTCACCTTTACCAAGCCAGCCTCTTATCCGTTTCCAAAAGACAAGAACTATTGTCATACAAAAGCTTGAGTAAACAGTAACAGCTCTAGAATTAATCTTTAATATGTTTGACATGCAAAGAGAAGTGTAAGTCTATTATTAGGTTAGCCTGACAGTCATTCTCACAGCTCCGTAGACCCACACACCACTCTTCTCTTTCTAATTACTGGAACATTTATTATTTTTGGGCTTTTTCCCCTCCAGCCTCTCAGAAATTACTCTGTTCTAAATATGAAGAAGCAGAAGCAAGTTTGCAGCACACTCTTCATCAAGTTCTTGCACACAGAACATGAATTTTAAGACATTTCAACAGCTGCATTAGTGAGTTCTTTACAGTCGCACCTCCCATAGTGTGATACATAGTCTGATGTGTGCTCTTTTTAAGTCTATTTTCTTCTATAAAACTCCTACTACTGGGAATACTTAGAGTATGAGACTGGCAGCACATCTTTAACAAGTATTTCACAACAGAAAAAAAACTAAGAAAAACTTGGTTCTTGAACAAAACATAAAGCTTGTTTACCTTTACAACCACATTACACATCTCTAATAACACCACCATCAAAACTCTTACACTCTCCACTTCTCTTTCCCAAACATAATATACTTCATTCACCAAATACTTTATCTAAGCTATGTAAACATAATTAAAAACCAGAATCAACCTTCCTTTATCATTTCAGTTCCCAACAGATGAATACAAAATAATCACTAGCAAAGCCCTGAACCAGAGTCAGAAATCTTAGAAATCGGAGAATGTCTCATCACACATGTCTACAAGAAGCTGGTTTCAGGAAACCTACAGTTCTTCTACAAGCAGACAATTGGGCGAAGGGGAAATGCACATGGAAAAGCCTGTCTTGAACTGACAAGAAACTGCTAAGCAGGGCAGTCTCTGAAAGGGCTGCACAGACAGTGAATTTCCTTTCTTATGGCTTCAAAAAGCTCAAATTGGATGGACTTCACTGAGCGCTGTAATGTTCATATCTTCATTGGCATCTCTAAACATGTGAGAAATCACTGATGGTCAGGAAAAACGTACAAATTAAGATCTCAAATCTGCATGCGGTAGGTTTTAAAAAACTGTACTGCTGCAATTCTAGGTCTTATTTGTGATATAGTTTTAAATTGCACTAGCAGCACTACGAGTATATGCAAGAGCAACTAACCTCAAAGGCTTATATAAGTAAAGAGCCCTTAAATTTTCCACCTTAAAACAAGTGCAAAAGCTACTGATAAATACTTTGACAGGTAATTTACATTCAAAATGTATCTGACAAAGTATAGATTTTTCGTAACAAAGACGGCAAAATCCAAAGCACTTGTTAGGAAGCGGGGAATGAAGCAGATTGAAAGGATGAAAGCAAATAGAATTTCCCCCAATTAAAAGATGAAATCACCAGCTGCTTAGCATAAGTCTAGAAGAAACTTTTGCCCACCTCACTCATGACTTTATTTCCACTTCTTGAGCCCTGCATTAACACAGCAGACACAGAGCATAACTTTCTCCGCTGAAGTAACCAACCAAGTTCCATAATGCAGCCATAATCATCAATCACATCGAAACACAGGCACAGGAGTTACTTATTTCACCACCATGTATGTAAGGCAAGGAGTGCCTGAGTCAAACTGAGAATGCTATTCTGCTTCAGAGGCCACACACTGCTAACCCCAACCCTGACACTCTTTTTATGGTGGAGATTTAAAAGGTATATAGCTCTCACTTCAGCATATAGTTACATACGGAATCTTCGAGAGAATGGGTTGGTTAACCAAGCTCAAGAAAACTGTCAAAAGCCCAGAACAAATCAGAAACTTTAATAATAAAAAATTATATTTAAACAATAAGGAATTATTATTTCATGATGAAATAAACATGGTTTCAGGTTTTTGTGACTTCCCAGAGAAATTTATTCAAAGGCCATTATTACTGATGGCTTAGACAAAACAGTAAAGAGGTAGTGAATTATATATTTAAAACCAAGGACATTAAAGGACATTTTCCAAAGGAAAAAGGGAGGTTAATTATATCAACCAAACAAAAAAGAAGTCAAAAGAAAGACTGAACAAGATATTCTGGAGGATTAATTTGATAAAAGCTAATAATAAAGACATTTCAAAGCAGATAGAAGAATCCTGACAGGTGACAAGGATGACAAATGACTGAGTGGCAAAAGGATTGATAAAAAAAGTTACACGATGTAAGTTGGTTTTCTCTGGGGTTTTGGTTGGGGATTTTTTTAATTGTTTCTAAACTAAATCTCTATAGAGATTTGGAAGTTTTCCAAACTACAGTTCTTGTTCAAGTACACATCTGAGAAAGTTTCTCAAATTGATATTACAATACAAAAGCCCTTAGAATATATACAGCAGTGACAGCAAACCACACTGGGATCAGCAAGTATCCACCCAATAGCTCTACAGGAGCCAAAATTCAGAACTGCTGACATGTTTTAAATGAACACCTCTACCAGAAGAATGGAAAACAATAAAACATCAGCCATGATGATCACATGAAATCCTAGGAGTTACACAGACCCTTAGGAGCAAACTCATATAAGCTATAACAAAGACTAGAATTTGTAGCCTTGTGAGAACCTTGTGAGCTTTAGGGGGAAGACAGTATTTCTGGCAGATAGAAGATGTCCCATCCACAGCTACTAGACTTCTGTGAAAGACAAAGAGAATGAGGATGAGCAGAAGGATGCAATGAGGAGGGCAAGAAAGATTTATGCAAATAGCTTTGGCAAGACCCTTCACCAAAGGTTCTTACAGAAAATGAATTAAGGCACAAGAAGAAAGAAGAATCCTTTCTCATATACTAAAACATGGGAAGGGAAGGGTATGAGCACAATGGTCTCTCTTCCAGAGGATTAGTTAGCACTGGATATATTCCACTGGTTTGCACAGTATACCACAAATTTTAAGGCAAAGGACTGGATAGCAAGGTGGAAATTTGTGATGATTACATAGTTCTAGATGACACCAAAATCTATAGCTTACTGTTCTCTGTGACCATAGGATAAGCTGTCAGGTGAACTTCAACATTAATACACACAAAGCACTGCACAATGAGAAGAAAAAACCCCTGACACACTGTGCACAGTCCTGAGCCCTAATTTAGTTATCATTAATGAAAAATATGTAGCCATTCTGGACAGTAAGTCCAGGCTCAGTAGCAGTCCAAATCACAAAGAATACTAGCATCTGTTTTGAAAATAATACAAGACACGACAATATAAAGCAAAGCAAAGAATTACTAAGTAACAGTGTTGCTGTATGTAACTTTCTGTTATAAAATTTCAAGTTGCTTAATTTTTAACACAGACTTCCACCATGGGTCATACTGCACAGCATTGACTAGTTGCAGAACCTCCGTCCATGGACTTCTTCCAAGATATAGCTAAGCAAAGGTGCAGCTGATCTAATCTAGAGTCCTTCTTGGAGCACAAGCTTTATTTAGAACTTTCTGAGATTTCTTAGAATCACACTTTCTATTATTTCAAAAACTCAATGCAATCTGCAACTCTACCTTGAACATATTACATATTCACACACTACATTTTAATATGTAAAAACATAGGCTTAGTTTTAAAAACCCTTAAATTACGCTGCCCTTAACTGTGTGGTTAACAGACTTTATCCTTACTTCCATGCTGCTTTACATATGTACATTTATTTTTATTTCCCCTGGTTTAAAATCAACTGGAATTATGGCCCAATTTCATTGACAATGTTTTCGGCCCTTCAGGCCAGTGTTTTGTTTGTATGCTTTTTTATACCTGAGATCAAAAGCCATTTAGCTTCTATAAATTGATTTGGCAAATCCTTTAGCAAATAACTTAATTAACATATACATTCTACATTTAATTACAAGAGAAATGTAAGTCTGTTGCTAATACTGGTAAAGAGAGACAAAGATACCAAATCCCAGTTCAGAATACATTTAACACTCCATGTGGTAGGCTTTCCATCCTTCTGAGAGCGTGAAGTGTTGTTCGCACTGCTGCTTCAGCATAGGTTCAACGCATATGCTTTCAATGTTACAACTCTTTTCTAGTGTAATGTCCCAGCTCACTAACCTTTATAAGACATACAGCAAACAGCTGATACCTGTGTGGCCTCTGTGTAACCAGGCTGGTCATAGGGCAGATTAGAGTCTTCAGCTTCTTACGAAAAGCCAGACGAGAATTAACTAAGACCAGCTCTCAGCGTACACAACACAACCAATGAAGTGGTGATTTACTGCGCAGCAACTTAGCACGTATTTTGATCGACTAATGAATTGGGAAGGCGTTGAGAACCAGTAATGCCTCCAATACTATACCAAATCTGAAAGAAACTATCACATAGATAAATGTAGGAAATTCAGTCTTTCTTTTTTACCAATATTGATTTCTTCCCCTGCCCCAATTACAAGTTCTAAGTGTTATAAAAAACACTTCAAAGAATCTGAATGCAATTTTGCAATTGATATTTAGAGATTTTAGTTGGCTGGATCTTTTAAGATGACTTCGCTCTATCCCTGGCAGAAACACAGCAATTCATTGCAGTCTACCAATACTATCAGTCACCCCAAGTTAAGATTCCACTACCACTTAATTAACCAAATGATAGAAGTCTGCAGTTTGATGACACACAGTACTCCAAACATCACCATCTCTGATGTCTCTAATTAGATGCCAGCACCGAAAAAACTTGACTAGATGCAAGTCCTTCCTCCACAGAAACTATTCTCTTACTCAAGACAGGCACAAAAAAAAGACAAGATTAGAATTAGGATGCAGAGAAAGATGATAGTAAGGCTACTGAGTAATTAAGTATTATCAGCAGTAGCCTGATGACATAAAAATTACCAAAAAGCCCTCTTGACTGGGCATAAAAGCATACAATTAAGTCATTATCTTGCTGT